>PVIU01002600.1:0-158379 GCA_004026605.1 Ondatra zibethicus | reverse complement strand
TTTTATTGAGCCATACATTTTTCTCTGTCCCCCCTCCCTTCCTCTTCTCTCATCTTCAACCCTTTCCCATGGTCCCCATGCTCCCAATTTACCCAGGAGATCTTGTCTTTTTCTACTTCCCATGCAGATTAGATCCATGTATGTCTCTCTTAGGGTCCTCATTATTGTCTAGGTTCTCTGGGATTGTGAATTATAGGCTGGTTTTCTTTGCTTTATGTCTAAAAGCCACTTATGAGTGAATACATAGGATATTTTTCTTTCTGGGTATGGGTTACCTCATACAATATGATGTTTCTATGAAGGGATTATTAAACTCTGCTGAGGAACAGAATTCTTCTTCCATCGCCTTTGTAGTGGATACCATACTTTGCCTTTATGTCTGTGTACCACATGCATGCAGTACCCACAGAGACCAGAAGAGGGCATCAGATTACCTGAAAGGAGTTAACAATCATTGTGGGGAGGGGGCATGTGGGTGCTGGGACTCAAATCCGGTCCTTTGGAAGAACAGACAGCGCTCTTAACTGCTGAGCCATCTCTCCAGCCACTTCTGTCATTTTCTAATGCCACATCACGCTAAGTACTATGAGTGAAGCAGGTAACGAAGGGTAAAGGAAAAGCAGTCATGATGCAAGCTACGCACGAGTGCTGGGTGTAGGAAAAGTCGTAATGAGGGCAGAAAGTATATCTAAGAAAAAAAATCTTTCTAAATGTCAGTTTTATTGTTGGAGAATTTCATACTGCAATGAAAACATTTTAGTAAGGTGATTCTTAGAGATCCAGGAAGTTGCCCTGGGTTTTCTCAGCTGAGGAAGGACAACTGAAGCTTAGTTTCCGGGTGTTCCGAAATCGGTATAAAGCTCAGTTTTCAGCAGAGCAACAGGGGATGCAGGCCTGGAGAGAGAGAGAGCTCTCTCAACACCAAGATCCAAGTGCAGGGGAACCAAGGCCTAGACAAGCCACGAGAGATGCAAGGTAAACACTAGCGTAAAAGCGTAAAGTAAAAACTTAGCGTAAGGTAAAAACTTAGACGAGGCTTGGGACCCAGTACCTCAAATAAAGACAGACAAAAAGTTACCTCAAGTTTGGAAGCAGAGCCTGGTTCTTTCCACTCTCGATAGCTCTAATGTCTCGCCCCTTTACAATGAGGCCCTGATGGATGCTTCCTGGATTTCTTATGCCATTTTTTTCAAGTATGGTGTGTACATGACAGAGGAATCTCCTAAAATGACCGTTCTGACTCAGGACTCCTGGAGCTTAGCGTCCTGCTGGACAAGCCCTGGGTGATGCCAAGGTGGCCAGTCTGTCTTGCATTTTGAGTGACAAGTTTTTATATGACTTCAGGGACCAAATAAACCTCTTCATTTCATCTGTTGGTTTGCCTTGAAAACCACAGTCTGTTCCAAGTGCTAATAAAACCACCAACTTAAAACTAAAACAAACCAAAAAATCCCCTGCATGGCAGAACTCCAGTCCAATAACCCAGTGCACCATGGATGGCTGACATATCCTCAATCCATGTTTAGTTCAGCCGCTCAGTGTTCCTCCCTCACATTCATCCTTGGATTCTCCCACCAGCCTTATTTCCTAGACCATCTTTCTCTCATTTTTCTTTGCTCCCCTCCTTGCCTTTCCCCTCCCCTTCAGCCCTCTTCCAAGGTCCCCATGCTCCCAATTTATTCAGGAGATCTTGTCTTTTTCTAATTCCCATGTAGATTAGATCTATGTAAGTCTCTCTTAGGTCCTCATTGTTGTCTAGATTCTCTGGGATTGTGAATTGTAGGCTGGTTTTCTTTGCTTTATTTTTAAAAACCACCTATGAGTGAGTACATGTGATAATTGTCTTTTTGTGTCTGGGTTACCTCACTCAAAATAATGTTTTCTAGCTCCATCCATTTTCCTGCAAAATTCAAGATGTCATTATTTTTTCTGCTGTGTAGAACTCCATTGTGTAAATGAACCACATTTTCCTTATCCGTTCTTCGATCAAGCGGCATTTAGGTTGTTTCCAGGTTCTGGCTATGACAAACAAAGCTGCTATGAACATAGCTGAGCACATGTTCTTGTGGCATGATTGAGCATCCTTTGGATATATACCCAAAAGTGGTATTGCTGGGTCTTGAGGAAGGTTGTTTCCTAATTTTCTGAGAAATCACCATACTGATATCCAAAGGGGCTGTACCAGCTTGCATTCCCACAAGCAATGCAGAAGTGTTGAACCAGCTTCATAAAGAAAGAAACGGAGCTCCAACAGAAAAGTCACCTAACTGAGCTCCAACAGAAAAGTCACCTGAGCTCCAACAGAAAAGTCACCTGTGAGGTTGGTCTCTGGACACATCCTGCACAATTCTCCCACTTTGTACACCAAAGCAAGGCCTCTCAATCAAACCCAGAGCTCTTCCATATGAATATCTCATTAGTGGACTTGTTGGGATATCTCCTAACTCTGCCTTCTAAGACTGGGGTTACAGGCACTTTGCCTGCCTTGCTTTTTACATGGGTTCAGTCAATCTAAGCAACTATGGTCTGTTTAACCACTGAGTCATCAAGCTGGTTAGTTTTTTGTTTTGTTTTAGTTTGGTTTTTGTCCACTTGACAGAAGTTAGAGTCATCTGGGAAGAGGAACCTCAACTGAGAAAACACCTTCTTCAGATTGTCTATAGAAGTCTGTGGGGCATTTTCTTGACTAATGACTGACATGGGAGGGCCCAGCCCACTGAGGGCATTGCCATCACTGGGCAAGTGGTCCTGGGCCTTATAAGAAAGTGAGCTGAGCAAGTCTTGAAGGGCAAGCCAGTAAGCAACATTCTGCCATGACTTCTGCTTCAATTACCACTGCCAGGTTTCTGCCTTGAATTCCTGTCCTAACTTCCCTCAGTGATGACCAGGGAGCTGTAAGATAAAACAAATCATTTTCTCCCCAGGTTGGTTTTGATCAATGTTTTTATTGCATCAAAGAAAACAAATTAATAGAGCCATTTCCCCAGTCCCTATGATAAGAATTTTAAGAATTCGGAGGTAGGTTCTAGTATTTATTCCCACTTTCTAGACAAAGAAACTATGATGTGATGAGGTTTGATATTATGTTATGTTTCAAAGTCACACAAGTAACAAGAGTCAGAGCCAGAGTTTGAACTCAATACTATATGATTCCAGAACCCATGCTCTTACCGTCCATATTGTTCTGCTTCTCTATGACAAGCTAGGTTTGCATAAAATGATCACTGAGACACCCAAATAATTTGGGAAAGCTCACCACAAACTGTCTATGTGGCATAATACTTAAATAAGTCATGAAACTGCACATCAGTTCAGTTAGCTTCAGCGTCTCCGATGGATGACGATCACCAGTTCTAATGGGGGATTTGTCATGGAACTACTGTTGGACTTTAAGATTGGGCATCTGCCACAGCATCCCAGGAGGCAGACACAAATCTAACACCTGGAACAAGAGAAGGTTCATGTGTTAAACCAGGACAGAACTGTAGGTGAGTACCCCAAAAAGAGGACCCTGAGCTAGCAATTAAATAGGACTACCTTTTGTTTGAGGTGATTCTAGAATTACCTGCAGGGAAGTGGAAACTGAGTTAAGAGTGTCTCTGGGAGACTCAGATTCACTTCCTTCTTAAAGCAAGGACGCTGGGAAATGAATCCGCCAACTCCCATCTGTCTTTGGTGATATTCTCACAGGATGCTAACTCCGGGACTTCTGCCTACCCTTTGAGGAGACTCGGCATGCTCCTGCAGCCCGAGGAAGCTCTCAGGCAGGGAGTGGTGTTTTCAGTGAGAAGTCACAAATGATGGAACAGTAAATGTCAAGGGGGACATGAAGAGGTGCTGGCAGCATCTGTCACAGATCACAACACTGAAACTGGGTCATGGAAGCAAAAGTTCAAAGGAACAGAAGGAGTCATGATTTTTTTTTAGCCAACATGAAGCATGCTGTAAACACAAGAAAGGGCAGAGCAAGAAAGAGCAGGACAAGGGAGAGGTGTCCTGAAGCAGTTTTGGAGATGGCTGCTGGTGGCCACTGAGAAACAAGCACTCAGCTTGTGATGGTTTATGGGATCCACTTAATTATGACAAAGGCAGGAGACTAGTGGTGTAACAAGCAGTGACTCATACGTAGCAATACATCTATCATTTCTATTTAACAGCAAAATCTTCTGAGTGCCTGTAGATTAGCAGGATGAATGTCCTCCTTCTCTTCAGTCTCATTTCCTCACAAAAGCTTTCTTAACCAAAAATGAAAATAAATCCCACATGATCAGATATGTGCAGGTGTCTGGTCTCTGTTATATTTTCACTTTGATTTCAAGTCTGCGGATAATGTCTTGGATTCCGAAGCCTGCCAGTAAGCAGTAGGGGGGGGGTTGTTCACTGCTGTGCTGTTTGCTTATCTCACTCCCAAGCTAAGGCAAGTCATAGATTCCATCACACATCAGGAGCCCGTACTCGAATGAGCTGTGCTTGGAAACCTAGTAGTTCATTGGTCGGTCTGATGCACTGGTTTCCAACAAGTAGGTCCAGAGTCTCCCTTTCAAAGCAAGCAATCTGGATTCACCACAAGGATCCCATACCCAGTGAGTCACGGGAGGTAACTTGTGGATAAAATGAGTAAGAACGTCGTCAATGAGCTTCTGCTCAAGTTTTAATGAACCACCTCAGATGAAGCCGATGTGGCCCTCCCTAGGCTGTTTAGGGACAACACAATTCAGCCTACTTTTTATACAGTATGTAATTGAAGAACCTTGGGATAATAAGAGCTGAAGACCAGGCCTCTAACTACATCATCCTTTGGAAGATAAACCGCATCACGGCATCAATTGGGTTTGCTCCCTAGCTCTGATCTGCTTAACCTCTAGCCGCCTTGACATTTATGAAAGTCTTGGGATGAACAAGTAAACTAAGTTAACGGATAGCTAATACTGTGTTTATGAGAATGGGCGCGCTCCAATGCCGCATGGTCACCTCTGAAAGTCTAAAGGTATTAGTGCAAAATGGCAAAGATGGAGAGGGGAAAGTGGCATACCAGAGGACAGTGCTAGAGTTTAAACTCAGGCATCAGGATCAAACTGTGCTTCTATTAGATCCTCGCTCAGGGACTTTAAAAAAAATTATTTTTATCAGTTTTATATTTTCTCATCTACAGAAAAGCGGGATAATAGTACTTATGTCCTATGACCTAATAGAATATACATATATACACATATATGTGTGTGTGTATATATATATCACAATAAATAATGACTATCTCTGTTGTTGGAAGAAGTACAAGTTGCATTACAATTGTGTCAGATATATTTCATTCTTATACTAAAAATAAAAGTGATTTTTCTATATAAATATTATTATCCCCTTTTGCCACTCACCCAAGTAAAACCTCACTGTATCTAAGCAAATTGCTTCCAGTCTTATGTCTGGTGACTGACAAAGTAGTTATGATGTGGACGTAAGACCTCCCCAACAGACTATGTTGGAGGTGCTGTCCCATAGGTTGTGGGATCTTTGAGATTTAGTGCCTAGTAGAAGACGAGACTCTCTTAGGGATGGGCCTTAACAGGTATAGCCTGGCCACTCTTCTTGTCTTTCCTGCTTTTTGTTCCACTAGGATGTGGGCAAGCAGCCACCGTAGGCCTCCGGCCTCCATAGAGCTGTGCACCGTGCAGGACTGTGTTCACTCAAAAAGTAGGCCAGAAAAAACATCTCCTCCCCAAAGCTGCTTCTTGTCATGTATTTGATCAGAGCAATGAGAAAGTAGCAAATGGATATGTTCTAGAGAGATGTTTGCTAAAATTCTAAGGGCATTTAATTTGCTTTCTGTGTGGCCAAAGGATGCTTTCTCCAAGGTTGCCATGGATGCACCTGGTGTCCATCAGTGGGGATGACTGCTTATGCTGCTGAACCCCCTTATATGTTTTCCCAGGTGACAGGGTGGGGTGCATTTCTCATTGTCAGAGGATGTTCATACAGAACCAGATTTCTCCAATTTAACCTGTGGCTTATATTGAGCGACAAAAGTTTTCTTGATGGTCAGAAAATGAAATGAGTGCATTTATTTTTTTTTCTTCAGTACTTGCTCTAGCTCTTCATATTTAGGTATAGTCTAGTATGTACACTGGGGGCTTTCATGGAAGAAGTGTTACCAACATGTAATATTTATAGATAATGGTTAATAAATTATTAGACTATACCAACCAGTCTTCTTTTAACACAAAGTAAAGTCACAGTGGCCACATATAGAAAAGATGGTTAGAAAACTCCTGTTTTCAAGAGAGCCGCTTGCTGGCATTGCTTTGAGACAGTCCTTTTAGTTGGTACTTGTCAACTGACCCTTAAGCAGTTACTGTGCTACAGACGTTTTCTTTGTACAAGTGCAGAAGACAACATCCTCTGGAGTTCCTCCGGTGCCACCCCCATTGCTTATCTGGGCAGGGTCTCCCACTGCCTTGGAGATGGCTAGGGTGGTTGGCCAGTGAACTGCAAGAATCTGCCTGTCTCTGTCTCCCAGCACAGGATTATGGGCATCTACCACCATAGCCCTATTTTTTTACATGATTTATGAGGATCTAACTTAGGGGCGTCACGCTTTCATGGCAAGCACGTCAGGGGCTGAGCCGTCTCCCCAGCCTGTAACCGACATTTCTGAAGCACATCGAAATGTTAACTTATTTTCAGTTGCCATTTCCTTCAGGTGGGAAAGTTGAGACAGAAAAAGGAAATGAAGCAAGTGACCAAAAGTTGTACAGTGAATGACATACCAAGATTTGAAGGAAGTGTTTGGGTGAAATGGAATAGGAAGAGCACAGGTTTTGAAGTTGGGCAATCTTTAATTCAGACTCAATCACTTGGTGACCTTGCCAGGGGATGATTTAATCACCATGAACTTCTATTCTTTATACATAGAATGGAAATAAGCCCTGAAGTTTTACTTACTATTTGATGATGTAGCCTAGCTAGATGCACAGTGGAGACAAGGACAAACACCCACTTTGTTTCTGACTAAGAAAGATCCTAAAGCAGCCACTGCTGATGCTATTCTACAAGGGAAAAGAGCAGACCAAGTGTCTTGAAACAGGACCTTCTTGAAGATTCTTCCCCTAATGTTCTGCTGTTGTTTGTACAAGTGGCCTGCCATTGAGGGCACAGGGGCTAAGGAGACACAACTGAAGGCCTGCAGCAATGCAGCCCAGCAGCAGCAGAAATCAATGACGACTGAAAGCTCTGGATCAGATCTGGGAAAGCTCTGCTGTACATAGAGGCAACGGGGCCTGCTGTGGGATCCTGCGGGGGCTATGCTCAGTCTCCTATTGCACCAAGCCAAGGTGACCCTCACACGTGAGTGAGAGCATCAAAGGCGGTATCAGAGGTGTGTCCATGCGATAGGGACCACACATATGTGAAGTCAGAGACACCTGGTGCTCAGGGCCTGAGCTCAGCAGGAGCGAAAGGTCGATCAAGAGCTTTCCTCAGCCGGCCCCGCGGTTCAGACACAGGTGCTCAGCCCCCACAGAGGTTGTGCTGGGTTTGCCAAGTCATTGTCTTAAGTCTGCTTAGTGCTAGCCAGACTTCTCATCAGATAAACATGGTGTGAAATAAAATAATAAAGTGTTTCAAAATGGATTCAAATAGTCCTTGTGTGAAAAATAAGAACTTTGATTAGTGGACTTTCTTTTTACTTTACAATATTATTTTGTTTTCATATGAAATGACTTGATAGGGAGAGGCCTGGAAGTCATGTGTGTTTCTTTTCTAGAACTGAGGTCTTACTCTGTGGTGGGTCCTGTCTGCTGGAGTCAAAGTTCGGTTGTTTGAAGGGTGCTTCTTTGGTAAGATCAGAAGACTAGCAAGATCATTCTTGGACATCCAATCCCCTGTCCTAAAATATCCCTTCCTATTTAAGGAGCTGGAGCCTTCTGTGAAAATGAGCTGTTTTCTTCCAACTGAATTAGTCATTACTGGTGATTAACACCAAGGATGCGTGCTCAGTGTTGCACAGAATGTGGTCCTGAGAATAATGGAGAATAAAACACAACTTTTAAGACAGGGACATATTTTTGACATAGAAACTTTCATGAGGGAGAAAGACAGAATGTAGCATTGGACCAATTAGGAAATGTGTAATATTTTGAGTTGGTAAAAATATTAAAAGGAAAAATGATGGATTGTGCCAGTTCTGCCAAGGACGATTAGTCTTTAACTGCTGGAGGACAATGGCCTGCACTCTAGTCAGGAGGGACAGAGTCTCTGACTTTCTTTGCCTTGACTTCAGACCTTACTGTAAGACCCATATCTCTCTGTCCCCAGAAAGATGAGTTTGTGAACATGAGAGTGAAAGACACAAATACCATTGATAACTGAACTATGCTCATTCAAGTTAGGCTTAACCTGTTTCTAATACCTGTTTTGACTGGGTTCTCTTTATTGTTGCACTCTGAAAGACTTATCTCTTTAACTGAGTCAGAAGCTTGTAGACAGGAAGGAGCCTGTCTTTTTCTATAGCATTTCCCCCATACGCAGAAGTTGACTGAATAAGAGTAAACACTAGATAACTGGCAGCTTACCTGATACTTTTCCTTCTATTAATGCTCCTTTGGCTTCAGTTCCCTTGTTTGACTCACTGCTTCTGAATAAGCCATGGTAAGTACTAAGACTCAAGTTCTAAAATCAGGCTTTCCAAGCAGGGCTAGGATATGGGTGAGGACATTGCAACTGGAGAACATCTTAGACGACACACTGCACTGAAAAATGGCAAAGATTTTAATGACGTCATTAAATTCATATGGTCATTCAAAATAAGTCAGGCGAAATGGGTGATCCTCACAGCTATTGTTTTGTGTTATTTGTTTGTTTGTTTTTTCTGGTGCTGAGGTGATTCTGGCCAGACACCTTAAAACTGTGACAAAGTCCTTCATCAGGCATAAGTCCATAGAATTCAATGTAGTCAACATCATTTTTGTTGAATGCCCATGGTGTACTAGGCACTTTGCTAGGGATTGCAATGCAACTTCAAAGTACAGGGAACATGAATTTTCTAGCAATTCTCTACCAGAAAATGGCTTTACCCTTTCCCCCACTCAACCCCAGAAATCAAGAACAGAAGCCATAATGTGCTAGCCACCCACTATAATCAGCTCTTTTTCTCCATTTCCCCCATTTAATATGCTCAACAAACCTTCAGAAAATTGAAACATAGGGAAGTTAAGAACTATTCCAAGGTCTGTGGGCTATCATGTGTCAGAGTCAAAATTAGAACACAAGCTGTGCCCCCATATCCCATCTGTGTAGGCTTTTAAAAATGTTCACCATTGTGGTTTGAATGGTAACTGCCCCCCCCAATAGGTGCATGTGTTTGAATACTTGGTCTCCATAAAGTGGTACTTTGGGGACAGGTTATAAAACCATTAGGAAGTGGAACCTGTTTGGAGGGAGTGTGTTCCTGGAGGGAGGGCTGGTCTCATTTCCTCTTCTCTCTTGGCTTCCTGAATGCTGGGTGATCTCTTTCCCTCTCTGCTTCCTCCCTCCTCTACCCCCAATACAATGGCTTCCTGTCATGAACTGGACCCCTTTGGTAGCCCAGTCCAAACAACCCTTTCTTTCTTGAGTTACTTTCGGCACGGTATTTACCACAGCAGCAGGAAACAAGTTAATACATTTACCAATATCTTGCCTCCCTTCTCTGCTGTATTCTGGTCAGGACAAAGACCCTTTTGAACAGAACTCCTCCGGGTTACCAGACAATGAACAGTCTGGAAAGGTTGCACATTAAATTCCAAGTGGCACCATTGAAAAAGTCTTCACCATATTGTACACGTAGCCTGGAGACCTGGGAACAAATCCATCGTAGACGGTGCCCACTAAACCATAGCCTCCTCCATTGAAATTCATTTTAATTAATGAATAGCTTTATCTTTAAGTTAGAACAGGTATGTAGAACCAATCAGTGTTGCTTTGATCCTCAAAACACAAGTTTTAAGTCTATATTGCCCTTTCTTTTCATTTCTTTCTTCCTTGTCTTTACACTATGGGTCATTTAATCACCACCTCCACCAGTTCCACAACACAGCAAGCTCTTGGGTGCACCCTTATTCTTTGTCTCTGGCCTCCTGCAGCTCAAGGTTTCATCATCTGTACACCCTGATAGATTTTTATCTGGTATTTCAGCCACCACTTCATCAATCCTATCCACTGGCCCTCAAAGGATAATCCCTTAAATGTTTAACTATATAACTCTTCTCTCTCTCCCAAGTTTCTCACTGATTTCTCCACTGAAAGGGAAATGCACATCTCCAAGCGATGCCTTTTGTAGGCCCCTGGTGATCCAGCCTTTCCTGCCCTGTTTAGGTTTCATGGCATCCTACAAACATGTGCAATGTTCTTCCTTTGCGGCTTTGGGCATAGTTTCTTCCCACTGAAATTCTTCCCTTTGTCTTTAGGGAACTCTAACTCATCTTGAAAGGTCCAACGGCAAACAGTCTGCATTGAGAAGCCCTTCTTAGTCCCCAAATACAGATTTGGTCGTCACTTTTTTGTACTCCAAAGTGACACACATGTAACTGAATTTGAATAGGATGAGATGTGTGTTGGTTGATTATAAACTATAAAATTCTCTAGGCCATATTCTCCTTACAACATGGATTGTGTCAGTAGCTAATACAATGTTTGGAAAACATAATTTTCTTATCTTCTTCCTACCAAAATCTCTATCTTTTCATTTATAAAATTAGGGATCTGGGGAAAATAAATTTTCAAAATCCTTCTAGCCAAATGATCTTTAGTCAGCCCATATCTGCATTGTTTCAAGTCTTTGCTCAAATATAATTTTCTCAGTGAGACCTTCCTTGACTACTCTATTTAAAATCCAATATTATTTCTCATCATGGTCTTCCTTTTTCTGAGGCTAGCACATTTATCCTTAAACATATTCCACAATCTACTTATGTCTTCTGTTTAATGCCTCCCTTCACGGTTTACAATTAAAATAGTACTTAAAAGAAGGAGGAGGAGTTCTATAAGGCTTATCTTGAAAGAATACCATCACATCTTTATACAAAATTAATAATACATGTAAATGGTCTAAAATGTGGAATGGTCACTGAAATACAAGGTCTCAAATAATTTTATTCTCTGTGTGTTTATGAATCTTGCAAAACAGTGGAGTCAGGATACTTTGTTTATATTCTTTACTGTGATCTATCTGGCACCAAAAGTGATGTCTAGCAAACAGCTGACTCTGAGAATATCTATGAATTGAAAAAACTTTCAAATGTTAAAAGTGAACTGTGAAAAGTTCTAGAGAATCATTTCATCAATAAGATTTTTAATAATATGAAAACCCAGTCATGGCCAAACTAAGATTACTTATCCGTGGCCACACTAAGACCAGAATGCGACTGGGCACTCGGAACTGCTACAGGCTGATTCACAGGGAGAGGGTGGTGAAACTGAAGTTAAGGAATGAAGTTGTATGAATCTAAGACAGAAATAACTATTGGGAACCTGTAATTGATCCTGTCACAGCATGCCAACCGACAGGGCAAAATCACTATTCTTTCTCACAGGAGTGAACACTACAATAAGGGGAAGTGGTCCAGGCCACAGTGATGAGCTAGGCAAGTCAGTGTCCTACTTTCTCTTCTGTTCTTCCTTGGTGATGACTCTTCTTTGATACTTGGTGACCTTCATTTCCTCTTCTTATCTTTTGAGAAATCTAGTCTATGTTAAAGCACCAATACTGCCAACACCTATATCTCTCTCAAGGATGCTTAACAAAGGTATGAAGACTATTCCACCGTAATCAGGTTCATGTTTATTGCCTAAGTAATTTAATTAAAGGCTTAGTTGGAACATTATTCACTAGAAGGTAACAGAAGGTGATCAAATCTTTCTCATGTGCAACCTGAAATCCACACCTTGTGCGAACGAGGGCAATCAAGAAAAGGTTCCTGAACTACATTCTAATGCAGGGTTGTTTGCCTACAGACTGGTTTCTCTTCCATGCTCTGTTTTCCAAGTTAAACTGTGAGTTTGAAGTCAGATTTTAGGGTGTGTCATTTAGAAAGCAGAAACCCCTAAAACCTGTCTGTTCCTGTCTGATCATGCTGAATAAAGTCCTTAAGGAACCATATAGAAAAGTCCATACCTTCCAAACCTGGATCATTTAGGGGAAATCAGACACTGACTGGAAGATGTTTGACGGGGTTTATTCCCAAATACTTTGATTCAGAAAAAAAAAAAATGTTACGACAGAGAGATATTTGGCCCAATGACCAGCACTGTGATAGGATTAGAGAGTGAACAGTCTTTAAGGCTATAAGCATAAGCAATCTCCCTAGTTCTGCTAGGAACGTTCTGCCCCAACAACAAAGTGGTGACACCAGTGTGCCTGTGGTGGCAATAGGCAGAATGCTTCCTGTTTCCCATGGTCTGAATCAGATGCACAGAGGGGCCCAGGAAGTCTTGCTTGCCCCTATTGGGGGACTCCAGACATGATAACAGTTGGAACCTAGGCTGACTACATACTCAAATGTTAAATATCTAAGAAAAGCTTCACAGTCCTGCACTATGCTGGTGGATACTATAAGGGACTTGAATCCTAATAGTCATCACTTCAGGGTGTAGACTAGACTGGTCACCCTCCAGCTAGACCCAGAGAGAATCCTTTTAATACTGCTTAGGTCTGAAGAACCTTCCCCCTCTGTCACCACAAGATAACATAAATCATGTCCAGGTATCAGCTTGGAAACAAACCGTAGAAGAGAACATCTGGAAATTTTCTTGAAAGGATTGCACAGTACATAGGACTTGGTGAGGAAAATGGGATTAATCACAGAAGAACAAAGTAGATGCATTCCTTTGCGTGTATGTATGCTAAGGATGAACACTTCTGCCATCTCAGTGCGTCTTTGAGACTTCAGTGTAATGTGGCATGTAAAGGCTACCCTTGGATTTCAGAGATTCTGGATGCACTGAGAAGTGATGGCAGACATCCAGGTAAAAATTAACCCACCCAACTGAAAGTCACAGCTAAGGAAAACAGGCAATTTACAGGTTAATAGGGATGGACCCGATGAGATCAAAAAGTGGGGTTAAGAACACTCATGTCTAATGTATCTTATCTGTAAGGTAAGGGAAAATGAGATACTGTTTTTAGAGACAGGAGCATAATATTATCTGCATCAATTCCAATCTGGGACACATATGGAGATGGTATATTTGGAAAAAAGATTAGACTTCAATATTCAACCTGAAAGAAATATATATAGCTAACGTGTCATAGATTAATCCTTGGCTGAGGAATCCAAAGAACAAGAAAATGAATCCATGCCACCCCAGTAAGAGCAAGCAATGTTAACATCCATCCTTCTATTACGCCAAACAGCTGAGGTTAAAATGTACACTTCCTGGAGTGAAGCTATGATTAGAGATTGGGTTTTTAATCACTAATCCATTTTTGTTGCTGCCTTTCAGTAAAGCTAGTTGCTCATTTTCACTTCAGTATCCAATATCCAATAGAAGTCCATCTCATCTCAGGGTTAGAATTGCCTATCCACAGTTGCAGGTCCTAGAGGCTGGGGAGTGTGGCAGTCATGGGTCAGTATAGGGAAGTGGCTATGCCTTCTTGGAGATCAAATAGTGACTTAAGAATAAAGCTCCAATGGGTAATGAGTTATTCTAGTCAAACTGGAAGGGTTAGAGTGGGTAGCAACGGACCACAGACAAAGTACATGGTATCCGGAATGGATAAGCAGAACACAAGGGAAAAGACTGTCAAATCTTGCCAAGAGAGGGTAAGACAGTTTTAAAAAATTTCCTGCCTCTGAAAATTGTCTGTCAGTTACTCTAGGCCTTAGCCAAAGTTGGTTGCTTCAGCGTTATAAATGAGATTTTGGGTGATTGCTCAGGTAGCTAATTGTCTCCGTCACATTCTACTCACTTTGGAAGCTGCTTGATTGCACTTCCTGTCTACTCAAGTAATATTATCTCCCTTCTCAGGCCTTCGATGTGGTTGAAGATTAGATAGTTGTAGTTACCTTCCTCTTATGATTTAGCCAAGCTTATTTCCGATGTAAGATTTAGGCTCCTCAAAATAGAATGTTTATTAAAACACTTGTCATGTATTCCTTGCTTAATATTGCTTATGTTGTTTGTAATTTTATACTTGAAATCTGTTCCTATTGCATATATTTTTGTATTGGGTTTGGATCGCTCTTGTTTAGACAAAGGGGGGAGATGATGGGGAAAACCATGTTAGCCAATTATCTTTAAGAGGTGGAGCCCAGGTAAGGCGTGGCTTTCTGGGACCTGAGGAAAAAACCTGTGCACCGCCCAGGTGCTCTTTCTCTTTCTTTCTCTCTCTCTCTCTCTCTCTCTCTCTCTCTCTCTCTCTCTCTCTCTCTCTCTCTCTGTGGCATTCCCACGGGACATTGCTGTGCTTGGACTTCTCGCTTCCTGTTTCGTGAGTTTTCCCCTTATAATAAATAAAAATAAGATTGTTGTAGCCTTTAGCTAGCCTGGTTATTTCAATACACGATGATCAAAATCTTCAGGGAAAGAAGAACAAGGCTTAATGATGAGCACACTTGCTTTGCATAAATGCAGAGGTTTGCTTCCAGGGGCTGTTTTGAGAATCTTACCAGTAAGCTTCCAATCACGCTTCCTCCTCTCACCCCAGCCATTGCTAAGAATGAAGCACAAGGGACACTGAAAGGAAGAGGAAAGTTAGTGACTGTAGGAAGAATCTCTGGGAGAGAAAAGGGACCATGAGGAGAAACAGCTGCTTCCTTTAATTTGGGGCACTTTTGAGAAAAAATAATAAAACAGAAGAATAAAGTGAGGTAAGTAGCCATGAAGGATTTTCATTCCTCTATAATTGTTAGGAGCCAAAAAGACTGTTGGTAGTGTCTGATAAACCTCTAAACAGATTTGAGGGTAAATGACAGGCCTACATCTACTCAGATATTGGACTGTGTGATCTTAGAAGTGTGAGGCTATACAACTTCAGAAGAGACGCTTCTGCATGACATCTAACACATTACAAGAATTGCAGAGTTGAGCTGGCAGGGGTAGTGGTTTGATTCATGACCTTGAGGAAAAAATTCATGCCTTTCAATGTAGGTCCAGAGCTCAGGAAAGCCAGACCTCCACTGTATAGGGAGGTGGAATGAGAGAGCGCTGGAATGGTAAGGCTGGGATGAAGAGTCCTGCATTAAATTACAGACTGGAGACAAAGCTCAGGGTCTGAGACTATATCAACAGATGTCAGGAGGAAGGCAGGGTAGGAAAATAGAAACACACAGTAAGGAACATACCCAGCAAGCTGCATTTCAACAGGGCTCAACTAGGCCATTCTGAATTTGTGTGAACCTGAGATATCCCTCTTTATGGTTCTCAACACATTTCTTCCTGATAGACTAGGTTATGTTAGAGCAGCGAAAGAGGAAGAGGAAATATTCTCAAGATTTTGAGTTGGTACCTAAAAGAACCACTGAATTCTCACACTAGACTCAGTTTACTGGGTTATACCAAATACATACATACACTCTCTCTCTCACATACATACACTCATACACTCCCATACTTTCTCACACACAACACACACAGACACACAGACACACACACACACACACCTTCTCTGAGATATAGCTGGTTTGAGTGGAAGAGCAGATAAGCTGCAAAACCATTTTAATTGTCTACTTTAGAAAACTGTATCTAAGTGTAATGGAGTAAGATATTTAATAAGCCTGGCATGTTATACACTAAATTAATAAGGAAATAGTGTCCAAAAAACAATTAACAAGAAAACTCTTTTATTGATATAAAAGCAAAACAAATTTTTCATGAATTCTAGTACCGTTTTATTCTATCTATTGGATATACTCAAGTTCAAAACTCATTTTTTCTGTGGGTGCTGTCACTGTTGTTAACCTTTCTGTAACAGCAGTCCTGTGAGACCATGAATCTCGGTGAAATATCCTGCCTCAAATAGGTAAAACAACTTGAATGATTTATTGTCCCCCAGTTAAAGCTAAGTCCATTTTCTTTTTCTCCGCTAAGCATTCCTACATGGCACCAATGGTACCATCGGGTTGGTGGTATTGATAAGCATTGATGCCAAGCCATAATATCTGCTTCTCAAATGTTACCAAATAAGGGAAAGAAAAACAAGCCAGAATCAGATTTATATTCATCCCAGTGAGGAAATATCTTCTTGTGTAGATGGGGCAATTTGTTCTGACATGAACTGTAACATCTGTGAGCCACAACCTCTGCCTTCAAACACGAGCAAGTGGCTTTTTCAGATTCGAACCCTAGATTCACCAGGGAGTAGGTTTTAGAAGCCACATTAAAGTTAATGGTTTTAATTTAGCCCATAACTCTCAGATAATATCTATTAGTAATTTCTCAGCCATTATTCACAGAAAAGCACATAAAGCTTATACCTAGGCATTGAAAAAAAAGTTTTAGTCATTATCTAATCAATTCAATGGATACTGATAAGAAGGGAGTATAAATAAATGCCAAAGTAATGTTTAAAGCTAAGTTGTCCATACTTTCAAAACAGTTACTTGTCAAATTAAACAAATAATAGTTATATTTTCATTTTATCTTTAGATAAGCAGATACATGTTGTATCTTATACAACATATATGTTGAAAAAGAAAAAGAAAATTCAAATTGCAATCCATGATTGTGGTCTAGATGGCTCCAAAGCTCTTTTAGATAGATTTTTTATTCCACCTAGATAGCTGGACCACATTGATGTGGTCATAACTTCATTATCATTGCTACATTTGAGTCACTAATATAGGAAAGGAAGCTTATCTAATTACCAATTTCCCAAGCTGAGGAAGACTCTTCCCTTCCATTAAATAAAGAGAAAGTCATTCTGATTTGACCCCAAAGAAACAAGTACATGCATTTACCTGACTTCTCAGATCCTCTCTGGATCAGACGATGGAACAACTATTTGGTTTCAATCTCATACTTATAATGACAGAAAAGAGAATACAAAAGTCCATTGTAAATTTGTACAAAATGTATGCATATATAAATACATATCTATGGGTGTATATAAATTCTAAAGATTATATCCATCTACATCTTCAAGAGTCAGAGTCCCATACAATTGACACGTTGGCATTCTCTCCCTTATTTTCTCATTTTTTAAAACAGTAAGAATCAAGCATGCTACCTTATTAATACTGAATAGCAAGTGCAGGAGTTGAGCTGTAGCTATAGAGGGTTGAAGCAATTAGTTTGACTGGACATCAGTAAATAAAATCCTTAGAGTAAATTTAGCTATTTCCATATTGCGGTTTTGTTTCATAAAAACGAAGTCTTGAATGTCATATGGGTCAGCTGAGTTCACTAAGTAGCAATCTAAACAGAGTCTATAGAAATTTGCATTGTTATATGCTTATTGCAGTAATTTGGTGTGGGATCTGATCTACTAGAATTTCATGTAATTCTCATTCTAGCTCACAGAAATCTTGTGACACCACCAGGTTCACAGCATATTAAACTCAGTATGAAATGTAATTAACAAGCTGCATCATCTTTACACAGTGCACTATCAAAATATTAAACCCTAGCCAATTGATGGGGAAAGGCATAAAGACTTAAAGGTGCACGATAAATAGCACATTACAGATGTGTGCTTATGGTTAGAGGTATCAAGACTTTTTAAAAATACACATAATTAGCTTATTTCTTGTTCCCTCTATTTCTTTTGGAAAAGTATATAGGACATTGCCCCCTAGGGTGTACAGGCTGCTTCTTGGAAGGGGATTATTATTGCATGCCTTGAATGCACTGTGATTCATAAGGCAAGAACACATGAGTCGCTTCAGCACCAAGGAAGTGGAATCAGCATCTAGCACTACTCAAAACAGAATATCTTATTGCTTTAATAAAATGGGAAATTATTTGCTGTAAAATAAACAGTGCACCAAATAATGGGAAGAAAGTAAAATCTATGCACTTAAGTAGAGCTCATTGAAATGAGGATGCTTCCTTCTTTCTGGGTTCCTGATTCTACTCGGACTTTACATTCAAGACCCATTCTGTAAGAAAGAGTTAAGAGCTATGGTTGGATTAGGACAAGTTAAAGAGATTAATGGACATTCTCTTTCACAGTGCCTTAGTCATTCTGATATACAATGTAGAGCTCACCGTAGCTAATGTAGAGTTACAATGATGGGCTCCTTGGTAGTCTGAGGGAGTGAATGCACTCTGACCTGTTACTAGGAAGTGACTAAGGCACTGGAGAGAATCTTGTTCATTGTTTAATATATTGTATCCAAAGATTATACCTGGTCTTCCTAATGGTGCAATGTGGCATGCTTAAGTGATGGCCTGTGCTTCAGAAAAGGACGTGGATGGTATCTGATAGGTGACTAAAATCAACCTTAGTAACTTATTTTATAAAGATACAGACTGAGCTTGGGAAAGTTTATAATAACCAAAAACATTAGAGACAATAGTTTCTCTGGATAATAAGCACATACAACTTGAAACAAGACAGAGAATTGAGGGCAACTAGTGGCTCAGGAGAGGGATATATGTGGGGTCCCACTGCCAAACACCTAGCAACAGAGTCTAACATAGATGTGTTTATATGATGTTTGAAGAGAGGAAAAAAGATTTATCTTCTCTCTCACTTTATTTTTTCCTCAATATTCTCTATGTGTTCTGAGAGGCCAATTAGGCCAGACTTAGAAAGAAGAAAGATCCTCCATTGCTGTTTATCAGATGCAGGCACAGAGTTGTAACTAGACGAACTGTAGACATTTTTTATCCTGTAAGCATTCACTGATTTAACTTGGAAATTTGCATGTCCTGTCATCCAAATTGCCCAACATCTCCACCAGTCTTTCCCCCAGACACATACAGTACAAGCAAGCACACACACCACTGCCTCCAGGTGGTAGTTGCATGCAGAGAACTCCAGGCACTGTTGAAATATTAACCATGTTTTAATAGATGGCATTCCTGCACATCCATTATTTGTTTTCTGTTGTGGCTGTTTCTGCTATTCACAAAAGAAAAAGGGAAACGTGGGTGTCATCTTTTTTTATAATAGTCTACTACAGAGTAAAATACAAAAGAACACTTCCAGAAACAGAAGCCAGGCCTGCACCACTGACTTCCTTAGCCAGTGGCAACCATTATATCAACAGCTGGAAAGTTGGAACAAGAATATACAGTTCGGAGGACATATCACAGAACGATAGTTTTCTTCTGTATTTGGTACCAATATAATAAGTATATAACAAAGGTGCACTTGTTCTAAAAATAAAACAGAAACATATTGGCTGGTTAGATACTGCATTTCCAGAACAGCACATTACCTAATACTTTTTTTTTTTACATAAAGGTAACTTATGCAATGTTCAATAATAAGCAAAACGATGGTACACGCTAATCCGATTGTAGAAAAAGAAGGAAGAAACCAATCGAAACCAAGACAATCACTTTCCAAAATAGCTCCTTCTTTGGCCTGCACAACCAGAGGAAGTAATCACGAAGGCGAGACATATTCAGCACCAGACATAGCTGGACAGCTCCCGATGTCTCTGAGGCTAAAACAAAACAAAAACAGAAAGCTGCCACCAGTCAAGGGTGCAAGTGGGGAGGACAGAGGAGGATGGAAGGGGCAAAAGCAGATACTGTGGTTTTTGCTTTTTCGCGCTCGGCCAGCGAGAGATATTTCTAAAAGTAAACTCAAAAACTCTGCCCAGGGGAACCAAAAAGTGAAGAGATGACTGACTAGAAAGGGGTTACCTGTCCTAAAAGTTTTTCTGGGACATTCTCTGTGGTATCTGGTGCTTAATGTAGATGTTTCCTTTATAATATACTAATGCCTGAGCCCGGCTAAAGGTGAGGAAAAGAGAGGGGAGAGAAGCTAAAGGAAACGTGAAAGCCCATGGGGGAGGGGCAGAAAGGTGACTAAACCTTCACTTGACAGCTATATACAACATCACCGGCCCCCTCCCCTCTTGTGTTAACACCTTTTATATATTTGGTAGCTTGTGCGGTTTCTCCTCTTTACTGAGGGGGACACGGGGTGGAGAGGGAAGATGCAGCCATCGTTAACAATGAGAAGTTATGTGATTTGTCATGCGCTTGGACTGTGTTAATAATAGTGTAATAATTACTATAAATATCAATAAAGTATTATCAGCGTTATTTCTTCCTCTGAGACTTTCCTTGCCCAATATTTACAAATACCGCACAGTGCCTCGGCGGAGGAGAAACAGTAAAAGGGTGGGCAGGTTAGGAAAGAGGGCAGAGGAAAAAGGGGTCAGAGGAGAACGGAAAAGGAAGAAAGGAGGACCAAAAGCGAGGATGGAAAAGATGCTGGAAACGAGGAGGGGGTAAGGAGAGGGCTACACAATCAGGACAGTACCACCGTTTGCAAAAGGCCCTCGCCAGCTGTGTCCAAGCAGGAGGAAGCTGCGTGTGCTCCGTGTGGACTGAGGGCTGGAGGTGGAGGCGGAGGAGCACAGGGACCCTGGCACAGGAGACCAGGGGTTGAAGAGGAGGAAGAGGCGGCATTGGAGGGGGTGCCGAAGGCGGAGTCCCGGGGCTGTCTCTCCAGCCGGGTTTCTTTTCCATGGATCTGGGCTTGAACACCTGCCCGAGGCAGCCCACCACCACCGTGGTTGCCGCTGCAATGATCTCTCTCGTATTCCTCCTGAGCCCTCTGCATCTTCCGCTTCTTCATCCTACGCTTGTGGATGTGGAAAGTGGAGAGCGACAGCACGATGAGGCAGAAGATGAGAGTGACCAGGACAATCAGCACCAGCGTGGACGAGAAAGACTGGAAGAGCTGCTGTCCCACCTGCGTGATGCAGGTGCCACCACCTGCGCCTGAGCTGCGGACACCTGCGTTGCTGCCTCCACTAGCGTTGTGGGAAGCAAAGGTCCGATTGAGGAGACAAGGCGGCAGTGCCAGCCTCAGCTCTTTCGGCGCCCTGGCACTCATCGGCGCTGGGCAGAGAGGGGACAGAGCCACCAGGCTTCCTCTGTTGGACACACGGTTCCCACCAGCCAAGACGAGGACAAGAGCCCACGCCACCCCAACTGCTCCCTGGCGCTGGAGGGAGTGAGCACTCCAGCCAAAGACTGAGGGAGCGACTGCCGGCAGGCAAGCTGGCCAGAGCTAGTGGCCCCAGGGAGATTGTCTCTGGTCCTCCTTGATCTTGTCTCCAAGTGCCCAGTTTCCTTTCCCCAGGCACCGTGCTGCAAAGAGAACAGGATTAGTTAGGGTCCGGGCCACTGCCAAGGCAAGTGTGGAGAACGAGAGGGATCTGCCACCACTGCCAAGCGGCCCTCAAGTGGATGCTGTCATCTCCACAACCCACCGACCCAATTCTACCGCTCCTGGCAGCGCAGGAGAGCGGCTGCCAGCTGCTCCGCTGGCTCAGATGGGGTCTGGTGTCCGCACCGCACCGCACCGCACCGCACCGCGGAGACACTGGTTACTCAGCAGAGAAGGCAGCCGCCCTGCCCCCTGCACAACTTTCTAATTGTCACCAACAGTGGCCGCCAAGGCTAGCTTTCTCTATCTACTTCCCAGAAAGCCAACTGCCCTCCTCTCTGAGCACCACGGACCTCTTCTCAGGATCTGCTCTCGCCAGCATTTGCTCCGAGCAGGCTTCCTGTATGCAAGCTTCCTTTCCCATCCAGACACTTCCAGCCTAGACCTTCAGATCCCCAAAGTCCTAGTCCCAGGGGATACATCCCACTGCCTCTGTCCCTGGCCACGGCTGACACGCTGGATCTAGCACACAGGATCATGCTCGACCTCTCTCCAGCCTTCTTCCCTGCTACCTTCCTCCCCATCAAAAACAGCTGAAGCACCCTTCTCAGCAGAGGCATATCCTCGCAAACGCCCCCCTCCTCCCCATTTCCCTGAGCCTCCCACTTGACAGCATCCTGTATCCTTTTTCTTTCTCCCAGAGCAGGAACTGGAAGGGAAAGGGTTCCCGCCTGCAAAGTTTGGGGAGCCGACCTTGTCTCCAGCCTTCCCCGGGCCCTGACCTCAGGGCCCGGAGGCTGTGGTAGAGAACCAAGGCAGGAGGACCCGCAGCAGGCAGCACAGCTCCCTCGCCTCTCCCAAAAGGCAGGTGCAAACTGTTGCACTGCGGAGCAGCAAGGCAAAGCGCTAGCCTCTGCTGGGGCAGGGGCGGGGGCCGAAGCTCTGACCAGAGGTGCCTGCGCAGGCCGCGGGAGTGGTCTTACCCGCCCACATCCCGCCGCTGGGCTCCCTAGTCGTGGAAGCCTTCAGCCGGACCATTGTCTCTTACCTGGAAAGGCCAACCGGCTGTAGAGAAGGAGCCCCCGCCTCGGCTGCAGTGACGGTTGCAGAAGGCGCGGAGCGCAGAGACCAGAGACAGAGCCGCGCCGCTGCTGCTGCTGCCGCCGCCGCCGCTGCCTTCGCCGCTGCTACAGGGAGCTCAGCTCTTAGCCTATTGCCAGAGAGGCCGGTGACGTCAGGCAGCCACCGCCAGGGCTCCAAGCCACCCCTCAGGCCCCCACCCACCCTCATACCTAACACCTTGTCCTGGCATAACAACCTCGCCAACACCATTCCCAGTTCCCTGCTGCTCCCCAGCTTTGGGACTGGGAGGAGCAAACCCACCCCCACTCTCACCCCCACCTCCACCCTGCCAGCAACCCACCTTCAGCACTAGCACTCCTTGGTCTGGGAAAGAAGCAAGCTTCAGTTCTTCCATTGCTCTGAGCTTCATCCTCCACCGGTCTCCAGGTACACGGTTTTGCCTCAGGAGAACCTTGTCCCCTGGGGGCACACTTTCTTCCTGTTGACTGATCAGAGTTCTTGCTACTCCCAAATCCTATTTTTGCGGCCTCTGATCCTAAGCAATAAACTGCCTGTACTAGAGAGATGACAAGGACATTTGTCAACACAACTGTGGCAGAATCCGAACCGGGGACCTAAATATGCATCAGAGATCCCATTGTCTCCACCAGTCACCAAAGTATGTCATTCCATCTGCTATTTGATAGCTTCCTCACAGTCCATCTCCAGGCCCAGGCTCCATTCCGTGTATTAAACACCCCTTCTCCTCTCAGGATCTCACCTTGTGAACACACAAAGCACACATGGGCTTAGGAGGCCACAAGGGGAAATTAGAAAGAGGAATGTAGAACCCTGATGACCTGTAAAAATTCTGAGCATTGTATGTGCTGCTTGACAAGTGTTCCTTCACTGACTCTGTTTGTCAAAGTGCTTGATGCATTAGCTTTTTAAGTTAAATGCGTACGTCTTCTAGAAAGACTCTCAGCAGCCTGCAAATATCTTGTAGTATATTCTTTTATAGTAGCCATCTTCAAAACAGAGCATGCTTACTTTTTTTTCATGCGCATAATTGGAAAAGTTGTCTTGGAACACAAACCAAAGTCTGTACGGTCTTTAAAGACAGTCTAATAACTCATTAAAATTGTTCCTTTCTTCTCTCCCATCTTGTGCACCTCCTGTCTTTGAGTCTAGCAAAGCGTGCAATGTTTACTCCCTGAGTTGGACGGTGAAGTGTGTGTTCCCGCCTCTCCTCCTGCCATGAATCGAGAAGGAAGGCTGATGGGAACACTAGATGCCACGCACCCACTTACACAAGCTGTAGTTGTGAAGTGGGGTCTGATATGAAAAGAAAACCAAGATTTCTCCTTCTGACCCTGCGCTACCATCTAGCCCCCCTCCAAGTCCTCACTTTCCTCTTTCTGCTTATGCCATCAATGAACGATACATCACATCCTCCCTCCATCCCAAATCTGTTTTCAGTGATTTGAGGACAAGTCATCTGGGGCCCGGGGAGCAGCAGCGTTAAAGCATTTGTGTAACATGCAGAAGGTCCTGGGTTCTATCCACAGCACTGCAGAGAGGAGGGAAGCACCGGCTCTATCTTCACAGCTCTGTTGATAAGGAAGAGTGCATAAACTATTTAAGCTAATATTAGTACATGCTGAATAAAGCTCAGCTCCTTCAGACCACAGATTGATGCCCTTTCACTGCCAAAGTCACAGTCCATGATGGCCAGTGACCTGGAGGCTTGCATAAGCCTTCCTTCCCAGAGGGAGGGGACCTGGTGGTGCAACCTTGCTTGCTTCACTGTGACAGCTGAGGCTTCACTATGAAGACATGGCAGGCAGTGGTCCATTTGTGTGCACTCTCTTTTCTTCTTGAAAAGTTGAGTCTCATCAGCATGTTGTAAAGCAAACCCATTTTTGAATACTCCAAAAAGAGATGTGGCTATTTAAAGAGAATCTTACACGGGGGTTGGGGGAGGGAGAGAAAGAAAAGAAAAGAAAAAAAAAGTTGTCTTGTTAAAAAGAAAAAAAAAGATCTTTACACAGAATTAACCCTTTGTGTTCTGTTTCCTAGATTTGGGGAAGTTGTTGGGTTTCTCCTAGAGGGAGACATATCTCGACAATATCTTATAATAGGATTATAATGTACTGGTAATGGGACTCTTCTTACATGCCCTGATTCCAGATTATGTGATGTGTGATGGGTTTGCCACTGTTCTTACTCTTTTGTTACAAATGAAGACGATCAGTTACACTAAGAGTACTCAAGGAGTCTATGCCATTGCACACAACCTGTGGAAAGACAAGGTCTCACCCTAGATAACTTACATCATGTCACAGTTCAGGGCGATTTAGAAGACAAGGCTATTTAACTGCAAATGATTTAGGTAGATTACCTATCTAGTACACTTTGCCCTCTCTTCTTTTGTTTTGTTTTGTTTTGTTTTTGGAGACAGTGTTTTTCTGTAGCTTTGGAGCCTGTCTGAAACTTGCTCCATAGACCAGTCTGGCCTCAGACTCACAGAGATCCTCCTGTCTCTGTCTCCCAAGTGCTGGGATTAAAGGCGCACGCCAACACCTCCTAGCTCCATCTGAAGTGCTAAGGATACAAGTCATTGGCTTGCCTAGCATGCTCAAAGTTTTGGATTTGATCCCAGTACTGTTTAAAATTGGGTGTGTTCGTATATGCCTATAACCCTGGTACTCAGGTGGTGGAGGCAGGAGGATCAGAAGTTCAAGGTCACCCCCAGTCACATAAGGAGTATGAGACCAGCTACAGAAGACCTTGTCTCGAAAATAAATAATATAAAATATTTGAGTATATGCTATATAGAAGGACACTTAAGTTCAGATTTTTTAAAATTACTCATTTTTATTTTATGTGTATGAATGTTTTGTCTGTGTGTATGTCTGTGCACCACTTGCATCCCTGTTACCTGTGGAGGTCAGAGAAAAAACACTGGGTCCCCAGGAACTGGAGATATAGACATGGTTATGAGCTGCCATGTGGGTGCTGGAAATTGAACACAGGTCCTCTGGAAGGGCAACCAGTGTTCTTAACCACTGAGATATCTCTCTAGCCCTCTCAGAATGTTTTTTAATATCCTTTCTTCCTTCTGTATACAACTTCTTCACTCTCCCTTTCTCTTCTGCCTCTCTGCACATATGCATCTCTATTTCTACTTTATATTACTTATGTCTAACTAGTCCTCATTGGATTAAACAAAAAACACTAGAGAAGGCAGATGCGTTTGAAATTAGAGGAGGGGACATAGGAAGTCCTTGTTGTTTGGATCCTTACCTTTATGCAGCAGTTCATAGACCTCCACAGACTCCCTTGGACTAAGCAGTCTAGTGTGTAAGCCATGGCACTGTACTAGGTCGCTTCAGTAGGTCGTTATGAACCATCACTCTATATGTATGACATGAGCCCTTTAGCTGTTAGAGAAGTTACCAGCGAATGTGAAGATAATTCTGACATTATGTCTATTCTTATCTCTTCTGCTCCCCCCTCTGAACACCTGCAGAGGTATGTCTTCATGGTATCAGGTTACTGTCAAATCAACTCCTCACCCAGCCAGTCATAAATTAACCAGTTGCTAACTAAACAAGGCACAGAATGAAATTCTTGTTTTTGTCTAGTCATTTATGTCTTTCTCAATTCAATCTTCCTGTCTGCAAGCAGAAAACAGCAATGATAATAATAATATCTTCTTTGTAGGACTATTTTAAGTACCAAACATGCAGCAAGTATTTTTAAAAAACAACAGTTTCTTATATTATAAAGAAATCGCAAACATTGACATTTTATCCTTGGAAATAGAAATGTTTCATTGTTTTAGACTGCCAAATTTAGAAAATATTCATTTTGAGTGTTAATATCCTTGTGTAAAGATGACTAGAAAGGCGAGGGGATGAAAATAATGATAGAGAATGCACGGCCATAGGCCTGGGATATGACCCCTAGAGATGCAAAGTGGGGCAGGTACCGCAGCATCTTTCAATGCCAATCATCAACAGCGATCACGTACTAAATCACAATGGATTGAACCTAGGGTAGCCAGGAAGGATGTTTTAACTTATCATCTCCATACTGTGAACACTTCCCTAAGTACATAGTAGGTTATCACCTGGTATTAAGAGTCTTCAAAGTGGATAAATACATACTTACAGATATACTTAAAACATATCCAGGAGGGTACAATGTGTTTCAAGGAAATTATTTTCCAAGTCCTTTACTCCTATGTAAACTTTTCTCCTCAAATATATCTTTTTGGGTTTAAACCTTATCTTTTGTTGCCCCCTCTCACTTCTCCTATTTCACCAAAGGTGAGCATGTCTTGCCAACCACCAATCCTACTCTTTCTTATGCAATACTCATAGTAGAAAATCATTTGAAGGGACTAAACAGAGAAACCTGGAGGAGAAAGAATGACAAGGGTACAAAAGCAGGACCAAATGAAAAAGATTCAACATCAAAAAAATCTGTAACAAATATTGACGGAATTGTACTTTCTATCATGCAAGGGACAAAGTCATTTTAAGGCTCTGTGTCTTATCTGTCTATATATTGATTTATCTTGAAATTTAAAGGCAGTATGTTTGTCACAGAGATGAAAGTATTATGGTTCATTTAAATTGAAAAATGAGCCCATTTTCTTTATTGGAAAAAAACAGCCTTGGCTGGACTGTTTCTATTGATAATTTGAAATGGATTTTCTTGACAGATAATATAGAAGACAGAGGCTGCAAAGTGAATGGGTTTCACCTATTGTTCTGAGAGTCTGGTAAAATAGAGACCATATGGGATATGAAAAGTGTTAGAAACCATATCTTTTGCAACTACTACATTTATGCATATGGGCTTTGCATGGCAACTAAAAATTTCAAAGGGGTCTACTATTTTCCAAATTTAGTTCAGAGAACCTACAGGCAAACAAGCTTTGAGAATTACTATTTTGAAGTATCTGCTTCTTGGTTAAACTGGAAGGACTCAGTCATAAAGTAAACCCCTCAGAAGTGTCAAAGAGATGTCTAACTGGGGTGGAAATTTGGACCAGGTGGCTTCTGTAAAGAACATGGCTTCGGGTCAAAGTCAAGGAATTCAAAACATATTTCCTTCCTGCCTCACATGAGTATTTGTGTACAGATGTATGTATGTGCAGGATGGTACAGGTGAGTGTATACATTCGTGTGTTTCTGTGTGTGTCTCTCTGTGTGTGTGTGCATTCATATGTGTGTGGATGTACATGGATCATGGAAGAAGGAGAAGATGCACAGGCCAGAAGTCAAGCCCAGTTATTGTTTCTCAGGAGCTGTCCAGGTTCCTCACTAAGACCAGGAGCTTGCCAATCAGGCTAGACTGACAGGCCGCTGGGCCCCGGGAATGCACTGGGTCTCTGCCTAACCAGTGCTTGCATTTAGAGTGCAAACTACCACACCCAAAGTTGTGTGCAGGTGCTGGAAACCTGAACTCAGGTCCTCAAGCTAGTGTGGTAAGCACATTACTAAGCAACCTTTCCAGCCTCTTATTTCATCCCTTTTATACCTCAAAATTTATTTCTCTAGTGAAATCTCAAAGCCCACTTAATCTGGATATGAGAGCACCAAGATTTTCTTCATGCTACATTATCTTCAGAAGTTGTTGCATTCAACAAAGACCTACTATGTGGCTCCTATGTGCCACAACTTATGCTATGAGAGACCACAGGGAAGTCTCTAAAATCAGGCATTTGCATCCTAGTCACACACATACTCACAATCTCGTTATCTGTCCAAATACAAAGAATTTCCTCATTCTCCAAATTTCCACCAAATCATCACTTACATCAAATAATAGAAGAACATACACAAAGCTAACAGAGGGAGGTGGGTAAAGATAGATGGACCAACATATATCAAATAATTGATAAAATCTTTGTGATTTCTTGGATTATGGAAGTTCTGGATTGTGATCAGAAACCCTGTAGGATGTGTTTCTTTAAAGTGCTGTAGGCTGTGGACCTGCTTTTCATATGACAGAATGACTGGAAATATTTTTACCATGCATAAAAAGATATGCCTAGACCAAGCGTTATTGACATTTAGAGCCAGATAAAAATTTTTTGGTTGTAAAAGGCTGTCTTGTGCACTGTAGGGTATTATAATAAGTAGACTTCTAAAGATGGTTCCCCAAGGTTAAATCCAATGGTTACTCCGAAAAAAAAAACTAATCTAGGTACTGCTGTGAGAGGACCTTTTGTAGGTGTAATTAAAGGCCTAAATATTTAACTGTAAGATGCAGAAATAAATCAGGCAGGGCAAATCCAATCATATAAGCTCTTGCAAAGAATGGATTTGTCTCTTGCTAGCCACACAAGGGGAAGTTGGCAATTCAAAGCATGTGGATATTCAACATGTCAGTGTTGACTTAGAAGATGTGGAGAGCCAGGAGCAAGCTCGGGGATCGGCTTAAGTGAGGGCAAAGCCTATGGCTGGCAGCCATCAAGAAGCAGGG
Organism: Ondatra zibethicus; assembly: GCA_004026605.1. Classification (NCBI taxonomy): domain Eukaryota; kingdom Metazoa; phylum Chordata; class Mammalia; order Rodentia; family Cricetidae; genus Ondatra; species Ondatra zibethicus. The sequence goes on along the minus strand of PVIU01002600.1, from coordinate 129,551 downwards.
ACTTGTCGCAACTTAAAGGAACTGAATTCTGCCAACAAGCTGGAAAATATAGAAACAGACTCTTCCCCAGAGTCCCCACGTAAGAGCCCAGTCTGGCTGATACCTGGATCAGCTAAGACCCTAGGTAGAGAACATGATGCAGATGCACTTCCACCCTCCTGCCAGCCTTCTGGGTGAGAGAGCCATGGAGCAGCAAGTGGGCGTTCATTTTGCTATTAAGTTAGATTATTACTTACGCAGCAGGAAGTTGATGCAGACATTTACCCCATTGATCTACCCATTATATCCCCCTCCCTGGTGTGACAACCTAAACTATGTCTAGCCATTGCCAAACGTTAATGGAAAGGACCACGAAATCACCCCTGATTTAGAACCACTAGTCTAGACATACATCTTGTCCTTATAGTTAGAAAGAGTAGTCTAATGTGAGAAATTGACATCTTGAGATCTACCTGTATCTCACTATGATGTCACTTACTGTTTTATACAAGTTAACTTTAACTAAGACTGTAATGTGGAAATAGAAAGAGACATCCAGTAATAAATCCATCTGGAACAAAAGGGAAAAAATGAGCTCAGGAATCAATCAATAAGGTTTGGAAAAAAACAAATAATTCTAACACAAATTATCTCCTACTATTAGAAATGAAAGCTTGAACAAAGAAAGGGGAGGTGAGCTTCCTGAGTTTGACTCTAGCTTTGGACATTATACAGCTTCCCCACCCTCCTTTTAATATGGTGTTGGTGACTGAAGTCAGGGTCGTGGGTATGCTAGGTTAGCCTTTTAACACCAGACTCTATTCTTAGACCCTGGATTTTATTTTCTGTAACATAAAAGTGCATAGCAAAAGAGAAACACTTGGTTTAGGTTTAGCTACAGATATTGTAGCTGCTATATGATGAACTATTGACGGAGCACAGTGACATTAAGTGGATTCCTCCTCATTGTATGCAGTCATCACAGTTCTTTCTGCTGGGTCCTTCTGTGTAAAGTAAATATCCGTGCATCCGCTCTGAGAACCAAAGAGTAAAGTCCAATGGCCTCCTTCTTTTCAGCATCATCAGAAAGAGCTTGGTACCACTGTACCTCTGTCCAGTTATGTAGAAGATTTTCTCAGTCATTGGATGAAACATTGACATGAATGATGACTCTTGGAGTAACTTTTATTTCAAAGATATGTCTGCATTTTTAAACTACAAATATAATACTTGACAGTTTACAAAGTACTTTTCAATCAGGATTGTTTTTGACAGAAAGCTTGGAGAATGGAAAGAAAGAATCTTAGGTTCTTTCTCTATTCCTCTATCGTGTGTGTGTGTGCGCGCGCGCGCGCGCGTGCGCGCCTTTCTCCAGCCAAATGGTTTCTTTGTTGTGATAGTTTCCTCTTCCCTTCCCCAACAGGTCCAGATGTTTACAACAATCTGCAAATTCAAAGTTCATAGTTGACTCAAATGTTCCCATCTCAGATCTTAGGGCCACACTCTTTGTCTATCAAAAAATAAATTATTTTACCTTTAACTTAAAAAACTTTCCAGGATTGAGATTTAGTCTTTGCAACTTGTCCTCAGTCACATTCCATCTCTAGCCTGCCTTTCTCTTCAGGAAAAATGTTCTCCATGACAGCCATTAGAGCTCTTCTGGGAGGCACACCCAGCCCTTGTGGGCGGTCAGCTGGAAACACACCTAAGTATAATGATGGTATTTATCAAGATCAGTCCCACAGACTTCATAATTACCATTGTTAGCACTCTTAAGAACTGTCAATAATATTGCAAAACCCTCTCCTTCATTCCAGTACATCACAGATGGAACCATTTCTACTTGAGATATCCAGTGTGACAGGGAGTACTGTCACCTCTCTTGTCACCATTGCAATAATAGTTCTTTTTGTCATCTGTTGGACAAGAATCAGAAAAAACTTATTCCTAGGCTCTCTTCCAGCGTCTCTGTCTTAGTTGCGGTTTCCATAGATCATGGGGCAAGAATTTGAATGGAAGTAGTGTATTTAGAAGTTGTACTGGATACCTCTCATAGAGCGAGAAAGTGGAATATAGGGAAGAATAAAAATCCATGAAAAGAAATATTATTAAGCCAACTACCAATGAAATCTTGTAAACGGCGCCAAATGCACACCTCAAGATCACCCTAGCTCAGAATCAAGGGAGTTGTGGAGTTCCATTTACACATATGGAAAGAACCTAAATCGTCTTCAGTTTAAGTTTATGCCAGCTGCTCCAATTCCCTAGTATTCCTAGCTGATTCCCACAAGCATGAGAGTCTCCTCCAATTCTAAAATCCCTTAGGAACAGAATTACTTGTAATTATCAAGCAGCGGAATAGCAATGAAATGAAAGGGTCTCAGGATGAAACAATTATATCTCCCATAAGCACTTCCATGTGGCCCACATACACTACAAGAAAGATACTTGTCCCTTTGCCTTGAATGACCTTGGAGAATGCAGATTAATTTGATTCTACCAGCCTTCCCTGAGGTTGCCACCAAAGCAGTCTGTCATTTTTCCTCTAGATTCCCTACATGAGAATTAGACAGAGCCCAGTTCCCTACCAAGAGTTTCAGCAGTGACTACACCAAGCTCTCCAAATCCACTCCCATTAGACCTCAAGCAAAGCTAAGACATCTTTCTTCAGTCTTTGTACCTCTTGCCATCATGGTCTCCTTTTATAGCTCTGATTTAGTTGAGACACCAAGGTCATGAAGGTAACCGTGGAACATTTTTGTTATAATTTATCATAAAGAAGCATGAGGATTAGTTTGACATGTTCCTTGACATGTGGTGTCTTCTCAATTCCATACTTCTGTAGGAAAGAAGGAAAGGACTCTAGTTAACATCCTCTTATAGTAGCAACAAAAGCCGCCATGGCCAACACTTCTCTGGGGGCAACATCTTCAAAGCTAAGAGAATGTGCGAAAAACTTTACAAAGGGCAGTAATGAGGGAGGTGACCACTGGCGTAGGCATTGACAGGACACTAAACACTCTATAGGTGTTCCCCTTCAGCCTTGGCAACAGCTCTACAATCTTTGTTATTTCCAGTATGAAGGAAAAGGGCTTGGAGTTTTTCTCAGTGCATATACTGGTAGTAATTGGATGGATCTAGACAAACCTTTCCCTGACTAGCTCCACAGCTCATGATTGTTCAGTTAGACCAGGAATCCCAAACATCAAATGTCACTGGGGGGAGAGATGGATTGAATGTGTGATGTACATTGAAAACAGCTAACTGTGTGGTAAGTAAATCCCAGTGCTGATCTTAAAAGGGACAAGACCACGACCTTGAGCTGAGTCAGATCATCATCCTCTATTTTGCCAATTTAGAGAGTGTGATGGTCATGAAACTAGAAAATTTATGTGTAGACTCCAGCTCAGACATTGTATTATTCTGAAAACTTGGATGAATCACGGAATTTCTTTGAGCACTGATTTCTAATTATAAAGTTATTTCTAATTATAAGGGAATGGTACAGCACTGGTCAGGAAAAGAGTCATCCTTGGCTTGGCTTTGATGCTAAAGGGTCAACAGGCATCACACAGAAGAGGAGAGTCCACAGCATGCTTAACAGCTGATGGGGAATACAAAAGGAAAAAAATGGATTACTTTTCTCTAATATTAGTTGATGCCAATTATTGGAAAGAATTTCTTACAAGTATGTTTATGATCATAATACATAGAGAAAATAAACCAAAATAAAAAAGGGTATATATCCTAATTAACACTCTAAATCACTGTTTGAGGATCAAAGAATATACTGTGTCAGGATTGTGTCAATATGTAAGGATCTTAAGAGTGTAATACTTTTACCCCTGGGAATTTGGTCAGATAATCCAAAGAGGCTGAATTTCCTCTTTTTATTTGATAAGAGAATTAAGCAAGTTCAGGATTTCTAGGGTAACATAGTGCATAAAAACACGTCTTTTAGATTTTCACTTTTCAACAAGGGCATTGAAACTTAATATGCTGCTAATTCATTATTTAAATCAGGTATTATGCCAGTAGGGCTGTTTGGTTTCTCACAGCATCACACAATCAAAATTATCTGCACATCTGTCATTCCTTATTAACAACAGAGAGTTGTCATTAAATTCACCACCTCTAGAAATAAACTCACTGGAAGCAAAACCAACCAATGAGGATTTAAGAGTCCTAATGTCTTTCCCAAACCCCAGCAAGGTGCTACTCCAGCAATGGCAGGATGGTTGCCACCTTTAGCTTCAGCAGTCAGAGAGGAAAGAAGAGGGAAGGGGGGAAGTGTTGGCGAGGTGGGAGGGGTAGACAGGGGGAGAAGAGGGAAACTGTGGATCTGTTATGGTTTTGAAAAGGCTCCTGTATTAGATTGGTCCCAGCCAATGACTCTATGAAAAGGTAATTGGATCATGAGGGCTATAACTGCATCAGTGAATTAACCCATTGATGGATTCAAAGCTGAGTGGATTGTTAGGTATTAGGCTGCAACCAGAGGAAATAATCACTGAAGACATATCACTAAAGGTTATGCTAGAAGTCTAGCTCCAATTATCATCATGGGAAAGGACTGGCACAGGGGTGAATGAATTCACCCTTTAGACCAAAGTAGAGCAATTGGACATTGGGGGATACATTTGGAAGAGTTTCCTTGCATTCAGTTTTCTGGCATATAATGGCAGTCCAAACTGCCTACAATACAGTTCTGGGATGCTAGTATGAGCCACTAGGTACAATCTCTACCATAAAAATAAGGGCAACCCTGGTTGATCAAAGTTCAGTCTGGTCGGAGGGGCACTGGAGCTTTATGGTGTCAGGTTGTAGAAAACAAACAACATTCCCAAACGGTCCCTGACAATGAAAACAGGACAGTGGGAATCCAACAGCGATTCCTGGAAGACACTGCCTAAAACCTGTTCTTACCACAAGCCTCCTACAAGCAGCTTCCCTTTCCAGTCAGGGCCATTACCTATCTTGTAAAGGTTTCGTGGCAGGTAGGCTATAACTTCTCTAACAAAACTGAGTGAACAATTTCTGAGGCCGACTTTAACTCAACATAAGACCAAACTTTCAAAGAATTATTCCAAAATAAGTAATTGAATTGGGTGAGATTTGAAGTTAAACTCTATTCACTCCTAGATCAAGATCACATTTCTATGATTTTAAACCCATGTAGTGACATTATAGGGCTGAAGGGAGTGTGACATTGCAGACCTAATCTTGGATGAGAACTTGAGGCCTAGAGAGCTGTGGTTCTATATTTCTCTCAGAACAGAAGCCTCCAAGATCATGATGGTCTAGGTTCTGGAAAGTGACTTTTAGAAGGCCAGAAACAAAATGAACAACACAACAAGGAGGCCACTCAGAAGAAAAGGTACTGCATATGTGGAGGTCAGAAAGAAGTCAGGTACCTTGAGCTCAGCCCTTATTCTCCAACCCCCCAAAAATGCTTACCCCACCGATATCCTGTCTCCAATTAAATAAACTTCTAATGGTGGGACCATAGCATGCAAGTCACAGGGGTTGTGGGTGGAGTCAGGGGGATGTGGCATTCAAGAATGAGCAGACACAGAGTGAAGGATGAAGCATGCTTCACCTAGAAGCAGTCTCCTGGGCACTAGATTCCAGGACAGATCTCCATGCCATGCCCATCTATATGTGGCATCAGAGATAATGGCACTGCTGAAATCAGTCCCATGGAGGAACTGCAAAGGCCCATGGGAATCTCATCAGATTTACCCCGCTTCAACACAAGCTCTCTCAGGCACTGCTGATACCAATGTACAAAAGCCTGCCATAGCATAACTGAAGAATTTCAGCAATAAGTGCCAAGTTTGCATGTCCTGTCACTCGGGGTTTCTACATCACTTTTGATTTAACCTGACGCCATGACATGCATGCATTATGGCCTTCCAAAACAGCAGGATGGTACAGGCAAATCACAAGCCTGAGAGCTGAAGGCCTGGATCTAAAATCTGTCTCTGCTACCAAGTGTGCAACGATAGGCATGTATGTTTCTGGCAATGAACCTCAGCTTGTCCATCTGTAAAAGAAGACCATGGTAACACACTGGGAATTCTGAGAGCTGGGTTCAAAGAGGGTGCAAGGATCAAGTTAAGGAAGCTTCTAGGAGGAGGTCAGTATGTGTTTATTCTTCACTTCTACTTCCTTTCCTGTGTCTCCTTAGAATGCACTGTGCCCTTCAAGAAGGCAGATGCTTTCTCCACCGGGGTGTGGCACATTAAAAATAGAATACATCTTCAATGATGGCTATGTGATCTATATAAAATAAGGCACCTTCTGCCAACTAAATAAATAAAGGAATGCATGTGCTTGTTCTATTCCAATTTAATCTGTCTGAGAGCCTGGAGGTCTTGATGAGGTAAATATTGCTTCCACTCTGCCCTTAGAGCAATGTTCCCATTGAATTTGTCTCAGTTCCTCCTTTTGATGCCATGCTGATGTCTCCCTAATAAGTTGAAAGCACTTTGTGGAGGATAGAGATTAGTGCGATCGAATAACCACTAAATTTTTGTTTACCTTGGATGTTCTGGGTAACTTACTGCTCTTAATAGGAACCAGCACAGATGCCTGCATTGCCTAGAATCAAGTTCATCAAAGCACACACTCCCAGCATAGGACATAATGAGATGTGAGGTGAGATGGAAGCTGCCTTGCAGACTGCCAGGCACATGGGACTCACTACCAGCGTCGGTACCTCTCACCTAAGCAGACCTATGACCTCACATGCCCTGGGAATGTGTTCTTTCATTCTGACATGTTTACTTGTTTATTCTCATTTTCATTAAAATTTAGAAAAATAAAACATTTGGTCTAGGTTTTCCTCTATACTTTATACATTGACAATGCCCAGTGGATCATGGATAAACGTGTCAGTCCAGGTCAAACTTCTAACTCCTCTGACTCCACATGGGTAGAGCAGCTATTCATGGACTCAAGTGCTGCCTCGATATCCAAATATGTTGTTATTTTTCTTCTCTTACTTGAAGTCAAATGTGTATGCACTGTAAGACATTTAGAAAATGCACCCATGAGGAAAAGAGCAATGCTTACTGGTGACATTTTAGAAGGTGACTCTAGGCTTTAAGAAAAAAAATTATACTTCAAAAGGTAGACTCATGATCTCCACAGTTCAGTGGGATCTACTGCTTGATCTTTCAACAGCATATCACTATCATCTTTCTAAGTTAATATTGTTTTCACCTACATTTGAGTGATTGCAAAGAGGTCGAAGCATCATAAACCCTACTTTATTCCGAAATTAACACTCTTAAGGGAGCATTTTATATCCGAGTCTCCACTTTCCTCCAAGTTTGTTCCCATTGAATTAATTCTTGAGAGTAGAATTGAAGGACCGAAGTCATTTATTAAAAAATTTAAATACTCTCCAACTGTCCTCTAAAGATCAAAACCAAACATACTGCTGTTTATGGGTTTAGTCCCAGGAAGGTTGTACAAATCTTGACATCTGGGGCAATGCCTCAGTCATCTGTATATTTAACACCTACTTTTGTATATTAGGTCATTAAAAGCATGAATGACTTAATAAGTGTTTCATTGTTCAAATGAATACAAAATTTAAGTCTAGTTGGTGATATCTTCCCAAGATTTAGTGTTGTCTGGCAAAATGAGATTTGGGGGTTAATGTGTTTTCTGACATTCTATGATTCCACAGCTCTCGTATGAAAATCCATAACCAAAGTGTTCTAGGGATATTGCTTCTACATGCTTTACAATGTGTAATCACACTGATGGAACATACATGTCTATCAGATACCATTATAATGGTGTAGAAATGCACAAAGGCATGCCCAGCATTCTGTGGAAACTAGGTTAGGTGATGTGATGGGAAGTTGCTGAACGATGGTATAGAGCTAACCAGAAATTTGTTTCTTTTCTGGAAAGAAATACCTTTATACTCATAGGATTTTCTCTCTTATTGGTAGCAGAAAATAGTAGGCATAATTATCTTGAAATTCAGTTTCCTCGGTTATTTTGCCCTGAGCAATGAGAAAACTTATCACAGGATGCTCTAGGATCAGTTCAATCACTTCCCAATTACCCAGTGTAGAATTCTGCCTGCTGGTTTCTCTTTACCCAGACCTCCTGGTACACTGGTGACAGACAAATGGCTGCACAGCCTTCCAGGATACTCGGGTAGCAATCACATCTACTCATCTACTCCCGAATACTTCTTTCTGCCTGCTCCTCATGTGGGCAGCCACGGGTCTGACTGACATTCACAGACTCGCTCATTTCTGATTATCACTCCATTGATTACCTTGTTAGTAAACCAGTGGTTGCTTATTTGAGAATCTGCCATGTGATACCAAAGCTAGGGGCAGATGCAAGGTTGTATCAAGGGCAGAGTCAGACATAATCAAGATGCACTGGACAAATTGAAAAAGAAAGTTCAGATGGCCCTGAACATGATTCTTGAGATGATTCCTGAAGAATGAAGCCCTGATTTGCTGGGCAGGTGGGATAGTGGGGGGAACAATGTAGAGGGACATGTGTGTGACACAGAGTAGGGGCTGATCACAGATCAGTAGCTGCCCTGCTGGCGTCCCTTCTCATGCCTCTCATCATCCTGTCACCGTCTTACATAGGGCCAGCCAGTAAAAAAGTTCCCATCCTTTGCAATGGTTCTTGAAAAGCTTTTGCTGCTCTCCAAGTGTGGTGAGCTCTGAGAGGACCTGCTGCAATGGGTGGACCCTTGCTAATCCACCATCCAGAGCGTTGGGAGACATTCAGGTCAAAAGAGTAGCTATGGTTCTCGACTAACTTAATAACATCACTGCTATTTGGAGAGATGACAAGACAATTTAGAGCAGTGTCAAATCATAGTTACTATAAAAGAACTTCTTCCAAGCTTTGAGGCCATATTATTAGATACAGGACACATTTAATTAGTAAATCTACCAATATATCTATTTATCCAGCTAGTTAATAATCTACCCACCTACCTACCTAAATGTCTGCTATCGTTATGGAATATTTGTTTAACTATACAAAGATATATTGCTGTCTTATCTTGCCTGCCTAAGGCACCTGATTGTTGATGTAATGAACGCCTAAATGGCCAATAGTGAGGGAGGAGGTATAAGTGGGACTTCCAGGCAGAGAGAGTAAGTAGGAGGAGGAATTTAGGATCAAGGAAGAAAGAAAAAGAGGCACTAGGGCTCAGACAGACAGACACAGAGGAAGCAGAAAAGTAGGACATACAGAATGAAAGAAAGGTTAAAAACCCCAAGGAAAATGATAGATGAATAAAAACAGGTTAAATTAAGTTGAAAAGAGCTAGTGGGATAAGCCTAAGCTAAGGCCAAGCATTCATAATTCATAATAAGACTCTGAATCTTTATTTGGGAGCTGGTTGACAGCCAAAAGAAAATGCCACCTACAATCTATCATCTATCACGATTATTATCCATCAATCTGTCATCTGTTTGGCTGTCTATCTGCCCACCCATCCATCCTTAAGGATTTTTACCCACGACAAAAGAGACATTCTTTCTCCTGCCCAAAAGCATTTTCTTCTCCCATGCCCTAAATGAGTGCTAGTCAATTCCAGGGAGCATAAACATTACCCAGAGACCTTGTTAGAAAACACATTCCTAAGACTCACTCTGGTCCATAAGAATCCACAAAGAGGAGAGTGTAGAATCCACAGCTAAGCATGTTTCTTAGTGATCCTGTTTCTTTCTTGTCAGACAAAAGGAGGAGATGAGGCACAATTCAGGTCCCAGGTGAGCTGAGGAAGTACATCAAGGGCTCTGTGGCTTTCTGCCTCCCCTCCTCTCCCTTCAGGGATTTCTTTGAAAGACCAAGTTCCAGGCCTCAATTGTCTTTTTCCATAGATTTCATTGCTTCTATCATTTGTTCAATAATCCCACAGGAAAGCAATTATCTCTTGACTCTTCTTGGTGCCCTGCCCTACCACTTTGACTTTTTTTTTTTTTGCAGCTAGCATTCTTTCTAATGACATCTACAAAAGAAGGTAATCTTACTTTATATTATCTCCTAAGTTCTGATTTCCGTCCCAAGAAGTTCATCAAAATTATTTTGCTCAGAGTTGGTCAGTCAGTTGGTGATGGTGATGCCTGTTCTTGACTTGCTGTGCAGACGTGACGGCTTTACCCTCCATTCTCAAGACAAGCTATCAATATTTTACTGCAGGATTCGGATTTCCTCTTGATGCTTCTCTCGGTTCTTCTCTCTCCATGTGGTTGCTGTATCAACACACCTTTTGTGTATTCCTGTGTACAAACAGGCCACTGTATGGAAGTGCACAGCAAAATAGATAGCACTGTTGTCTGTAGGTTTAGTTTCCAAACGTCTTAATGAGCTTTGCATAAAATAATTGCCTTGCTGTTTTGTTTGAAGTATTTTCAATATGTCCACTTTGCTACATATAAATCTGTTTTTGTTTCTTTTGGCTTAATGGTATTCTATAGAAATGCGGCAGGTTTACTTTGTGCACGAAATAAATGGCTCACATTTTGATTACCTTAAATCATTTACTAAAACGTGCCCTTAATAAACATAATATGTATTCCTGTTCTTCTTCTGACAACGTTTTTCTCAGGTATGATTCTCAGACCTGGCTACCTACCAGAATCTCCTGGGAATTATTGCCTTATGAAATACCAATTCCTGGAGACCTCTCCCTGCATTCCTCTACTGTCAATCCATGGGGGGTGTGGTTTCTAGAACAGCACTTTTGTTGATATCTGAGATGATTCTTGATTATAAAATTACATCTGGGATCTCCATTCTAGGACCTTGCTATTCAAGGTGAACTTCACTTACTGATTAGATATTGTCAGGTGGAAACTGCTGTAAACCTCACACAAGAATCTGAGGAATGTATTACTTATTTATGCAAAAATGTGTCATTGGAATATGGATGGAGATAGTGGAGTCTGAGTGTCACTCTGAGCAATACAGATGGTTCAGCAATGTCCTTCCTTCAATCTCTGAACACAGAGTGTCTTTCTAAGCATTGATGTTTGCTTTAATTTACTTCAATAATATTGTGATTTTGAAAGTATATACCTTTCACTCTCTTGGTTATGGTTATTCCTAAGTATTTCATTACTTTTGATGGTATTAGAAGTGACACTGTTTTCCTTAATTCATCTTTTGGATAGTTTACTGTTATTGTACAGAAATGAAACTATATTGTGTATGGATTTTACATTGTGCAACTTTACTGAACGTTTTAGTTCTGACAGTTTTTTGATAGGGTACTTGAAGTTTTCTACGTATTTTATCATTGGTAGTTAGACTTCTGAGTAGGATAATTTTGGCTGGAGTTTTTTCTTTTAGTGTATGTTTATTATGAGTCAAGGTTTCATGTATTCCAGGCTTGCCTCAGACTCACTATATAACCTAGGACAATCTAAACTTATACATATTTTCACGTACCTCCACCTCATGGCTACAGGGGTGTACACCATGCCAAATTTATGTGGTATCAGGGGTTAAAGCTAGAGCTTAGTCCATGGTAAGTAAGAACTGTGGTAACTAGGATCCATGAATGCTCTGTATTTCCTTTCTTGCTTAGTTAATGTAGCCAGGACTTCTAGTCCTGGGTTAAATAGGAGGAGTGAGAATGAATACCCTTACTTTGTTTCTGATCCAAAAAGAAAAGTTTTACATTTTTATTATATTGCAATTAATTATTTGTGTATATTTAGGTAAGTGTCTGGGTTCCATCTTTCATTCTATTACTGTACTTTACGACAGTAATTGATTGCATGTGAGAGCTGTATATTTGGATAAACTCCACTTCATTATGGTATGTGTTCCTTTCAATCAGGTGCTGCTCTTGGTTCATAGAGAACATGTGCCTCCATAGTCTTCAGGGTTGTTGGCCTAATTCTCTGGTTTTAGGATCAGAGTAATGGTGACTCATAAATTGAGTCTAGAAGAGTTTGAAAGGGGTTGATATCAACTCTCTTTTAAATATTTTATAGAAGTCACCAATGAGGCATCAAGTTCTGGGCTTTTCTTTGATAGCATACTTCCATCATTGATTCAGGCATCTCACTTATTATTGGTTCATTTGGATTTGCTGTTTCATAATGATCCATTCTTGGGAGGTTATATGTATGTAGGAATATATCCAATTCTGTGTTATCTCTGGTGTCGATGTATAGTTTTTCATGGAAATCTCTTGGCATTTTTTTGTACGTCCATAGTATCAACCACAATCTTTATGATTTTTTATTTTAGCTGAGTTTTCTGAGTTTTTTTTTTCTTAGTTTAGCTAAAAGCTGCTGGGTTTGTTTGTTTTCCAAATCTCATCTCTTACTTTAAAGTCTTTTCTGTAGTTCTATTCATCTCTAGTTCATGGACTTCTGCTCACATTTCTTCGTTCTTCTGATGCTGATTCGTTTCTCCACTTTCTCTAGTTCCCGCAGATCTGACATCAGATTGCTTCTGCTTCTTTTCTTACTTAGGCTTTATTTAGCACCCGAAGTTCACCTCTAACGATTGCCCTAGCTTCATTTCTTAGGTTTGGGAATATTGTGCTCCTGTTTTCATTTACCTCAAGGCATTTTAATATTTAAATTGCTGATTTCTTCTTGGAATCTTTGGTAGTTCAAAAAAATGTGTTTTAATTTCCACTATTTGTGACTTTCCCAGTCCCTTGTTGCTGACGTTTAGTTTTGTGCTGCTGTGATTAGAAGAAAGATGTTTGGTGTAATTTTAACGTTCTAAAGCTTTCTAGGATTTGTTTTGTGACCTATTAGATGACCTTTCCTAAAAAAAATGCTCCATGTGAGCTAAAGAAGAGTGTGTTCTGCTGACCTGTAAGGGATGTTCTCAATACTCTGCTTGTCTAAAGTTTACCTCACATCTAATGTTTCCGCCATGATTTTCTCGCATCCCTCCATTGTTAGAAACAGGATATTAGAGATTCCTACTACTATTATATTATCTATTTCCCTCTTAATTCCTGCCAACATTTACTTTATTCATCCGTTGCTCTGATGTTGAGTGGATATATATTTATATGAACACTCATATAATTGCTTCACATTTCTAATAAAGCTACCCGTTTATGGTTATGTAATGCTCTTCTTTGTCTCTGGTGGTGGATCTTGACTTAAAGTCTACTTTACTGACAGAATTCTGGCTCTCACCCTTTTGTTTTGATCACCATTTGCGAAACCTATCTTTTCCACTTCTTTATTTCCAGGCTGTGTCCTTAAATACAAAGTGAGTTTCTTAAAGACAGAATATAGTTGGTTCTTATTCATTCATTCAGCTATTCTTTTCTTTGATTGGGAAGTTTAACTCATTTATGCTAAATTGGCAGGGAGTGACATGCTGTTATTTTATAGTTTTCTCTGTCTCACAGATCTCTTATTCTATTTTTCTGCCCCTGCTGCTTTCCTGCATGAGTCATTCAGTTGTTGTGATGAAATGCTTTGATTCCTTTATCTTTTTAGTTTATTGTGGTTCCAATTTACACTTCCCCCGTTACCAGTGAGATGAAACATCTTCCTATAACTTACGGAGAAGCAGGACCTGATTCTACGCATCTCTGAGCCCCACATACTGGCAGTCTTTGATGCCTGTTGAGCAGAGTGGTGAAGCCCCCTGTGGCAGATTGAATGGAAACGACCCCATAAAGCTCATAGGGAATGGTGCTATTAGGAGGTGTGGCTTTGTTGGAGTAGGTCTGACCTTGTTGGAGGAACTGTGTCACTGGGAGGGTGGGCTTTGAGGTCTCCTTTGCTCAAAGTTGGCTCAGTGTTGCCACTTCGTGTTGCCTGTGGGTCAAGATATGGGATTCTCAGCTCCTTCTCCAGCACCATCAGCCTACACACCACCATATTGCACCATAATGATACTGGACTAAACCTCTGAAAATGTGAACTTCCCAATCAAATGTTTTTCTTTTATTAGAGATGCCGCTGTCAGGGTGTCTCTTCACAGCAATAGAAACCCTCACTAAGACACCTACTGTGGTCAAGTGGTGAGGGCTTACTTTTTCCTCATACTGAGGCTTGCTAGGGTATATTTTTGCCTTAATAACTTTACATAATGTTGTTAAAAATAATTTCACCAAAAGAAGTGCGAGAGAAAGAATGCATTGAACTACATTAAACCACAGGTTTGCAAGGGAGGAAGATGTAAAAGTATATAACCCCGTGTGAAGATGAAGTCCGGAGATAAAATGGACAGATTAAGTTTCTCACACAGCTGCTCTCCCACCAATCTCATTTGTACTATTCCTTTATGCTAAAGCCCCAAGGAGTGAAGTATACTGTACTTTGATTTTGTTGCATAGTTAAAATACAATGCCAAATTCTATCAGCGGGTTGGAGAAAATAAGCATAGACTAAGTCTTGGTTAAGGCTGGATGTTGGAGAAAGAACAAAGAACTGTATGCCAGTGGGATGTTTTGAGAGAAATGGGAGGCTCTGAGAGGTTCTGCTTTTATCCCTGGACATTTCACGAGATCTGAGTTCAAAGGCTAAAGGTCATGGACATTGCCAATGTTGCGGAAGTTCAGAACAGGCATAAAGATATATACAACTCCATTTTTATTTATTTATTCATTTTTTTAGCAAATAAAGGAATCTCGGTTGTCAAAAATTACAACATTCCTTACCAAAAATAGGAATACTACCTGATCTTCTGAGTGTTTCCTGCCTGGAGCTTGTCCCAGAAGACTAGGGTGAAAAGGGGTGAAATCGAGCAGGAAAAAGGTCTGTTCTTCCTGCAGATACATCCTACCTGGGTTAAATTCAGATAATTCCTACCTGAATTAAAGAGAACCATTAAAGAGAAAGCGGATCTCGCATGAGCACTTCGAATCAGTGACATTTAGGAAAGTGATTAGGCAGTGACACTGAACAAGTCCCAAGGCCATTATGACTACATCATTTTTCTCTTTAAATTTAAATATAGCTTACCTGTTGATTTTTATTTTCCAACTCCCCCTTTGGTGTAATTCAGCAAAGTCCTATCATTTGCAACAAACTTGGCTAGAATAAATCTAATTCTGACCCGTCAACTTTCAAAACTGGATTTATCTTTTCCAACCGACACTGGTACTGCACAAGATGGGCACACTCACACTGCCCATGGTAAGAGGTGGAAGGAGAGGAAAAACTAAAGTAGGGAGTGGGGAAACTGGGCCTGCCAGCGCACCTTGAAATCCGACTACTAAGGAGAATTGTCCAACTATCCTGAATGAGCAGCCAGGAACTCAAACCTGCAGGAAAGCTGGAGTGAGAAGGGGAAGGGCAGGAGAGCCCAGGGCTGGTGTTTATGCCGCTAACTCATGTTTGTGCTCCACCCCTGCGAGAGTCCTGTCAACAGTCTCTGCCAAGCAGTTCTGACTCCCTTACCTTTCTTTGTCTGTTGGCAATGAAAGGCCAGGATACTCTGCTTCTTACAATTGTATAATTAATCAGGACCACATCTTCTCCCCTTTATTGAAAATAGATTCTTTCCTCATATAATATATATTCTTTATGATTTCCCCTTCTTCTACTCTTCCCAGCTCCTCCCCACCTCCCCTCCCATCTGTGTATCCTTTCTGTCTCTCATTGGAAAACAAACAGGCTTTGAAGGGATAATAATAAAATAAAATAGAATAAGATAAAACAAAAACTAACATATTGGAATAGGACAATACAAATATACAGAAGAAAAAGGGCCCAAAAATGGCACAAGGGAAACAGATACAGGCATAGAAACCCATTCCTTCGCCCACTCAGGAACCCCATAGAAACACAAAACTGGAAGCCATAAATTATAGGAACCTGTAGGTTTTTTTTAAAGGATTAAAAATATATAAATAGAATAAAAGTAAAAAGTGAAACAAATATAAAGTAAAATTAAAAAGCACTAGCACAACATTGTGAAACACAGAACCTCCAACGATGTGGTCAAATTCGTTTTCGGTTGGCCATCTAATACTGGGCACGTGACCTATTCTTAAGAGTAATTTGTTTCTCCAGTGCGACCCCCTTGGAGAAAGTAAATTTCCTTCACAAGCGGTTGTCAATTGAATATAGATTCTGGACTGATTTCCATAGTGGTTGTACAAGTTTGTAGTCCCACCAGGAATGGATGAGTCAGAACCACATTTTTACAGTGATACTGTTAATATAAATTACTAGAAATGGTTCAACAACCATTGGGTAACTTCACCCCCATCTGAATTCAGCATGATTCTTAGGATAAGAGTGGGATTTGGGCAAAGGCCACTCTTCAAATGAAGGACAATTTCTTCTGATTGGATTCTGGAATTTCTTAATTATGGTTCTACTTAAGTTTAGGACCAGAAAATGCTTCTGTGGGGACAGGAGTTACCCTGTGCAATGTAGAATATAGAGAAGTACTCCTAGACTTCTGCCTCTAGAAGTGGAAGTAATTAGGGTTCTACATTCATAAGGTATCAGTATTATATCCTCCATTATATCACGAGAAAATGTCTTCGGTGTTGTCAAATGCCTGGTGAGAGAAGAGCAATTATCCTTGGCTAGAAACTGATTTTAGTTTTAGAGGGAGATTTAAGTTTTACCCTCTCTAGAGTAAATAATTCCAAAGTTATAGATTTTCTAGCTTATTTCAAAAATAAATATTTATGGGCCTCAGAGAAGTATATGACACTATACATATATACCTATGGTTATTTATTAATTAGATGATGAATGGCTTATTTAATGTTGAATAAAAATTTTAAAACGTGAATGCATTAAGAGAAAAATGGAAGTACAATGTAGGAAGTAGGAGTTCCTAGGAGTCAGGAGAAGGAGAATGGACGGGTGAGGGTGTGCATCCATATTCACCAAGTGCATTTTCCATAAACATGCACTGCTGAATATATCCTACAGCTATTTCTTAAGTACATTATTAGCAGTATTTAATGATTATTTTTAAAAAATAAATTGCTGAAAGTGAGTTTCTCAGATAAATGAATTGAGGTTCTGTGTGGTTAAGTAATTTTCTCAAGGTTACAAAGAAATAAGGTGGTAGAGTTAGGATTCAAACTCAGATCCACCTTACCTTCAAACCTAGGCCACCACTATAATGGCTTTCAGCTGCATTTCAGTTCTGCGGGAGGCCTCACTTCCTCCATGTAAACAAAACCCTGGCAACGATTTGTACAAGCTGATCAGCAGCACAGAGGCGAATCTGATTGAGTCGCACGCCATCAAAGGCACTGCAAGTTGACAGTTACACTACACAAGCTTTCTCCCAAGGAGGTACTTGCAATCCGCGCCAGAAAGGAGAGAGTAAAAAGGAGAAGGCAGCCTATTGTCTTGATAAGTAAATGGCAGCAAGTGCATTGCTAAGAGACTATGTACTATACTTACGATTACTTCTACAAAGATGAAAATAGAGAACCAAGGTTGTATCCTTAGATAGACTCAAATGACAGCCAAGAAAACCTCTGAGGATGGCCTCATTGGGGGGGGGAGCTAGTTATTTTAAATTGACCCCATAATGTGCAATCCAAATAAAATTCCTACTACCTATTCCCCCATCTTTATTAATCACCTCTATATGACTGTACAGATAACTATGCAGCTCCTTAAATGGCTAGGGATTCAGAAATAGTCACTGGCTGCCTGCTCCAAACTAGCAGGGTTCTTAGACCCACTCTCATCCAGATCGTCCCAGAGCTACTGTCACAGCCTCTAATACTATTGCTGCTCTAGCTGTGGGTGTACAATAAGGGGGAAGGTATGAAGTGGGTTGCAAATAAGCAATAAGTAATGACATATATGCCACTTGGAGATACAGATTAAATAAATAAAACATCACCTTGCAACTATTAGAATGATCAAAATTCAGAGCATGGATGCCCCACACAGTAGCAAGGATGTGACCTGTCAAGAACCCTCTAGACAGCTTTATTGATAGAGAAGAGTAGATACACTGGGTGGCAGTTAGGCAGATTCTTAAAAAGCTAATCATAGTCTACTATCCAATCTAGAAGTGGCATTCCTTGTTATTTTACCAAATGGAGATGAAAAATTAGGTTGACATAAAAACCTGCAGGTGGTTTTTTGGTTGTTGTTATCAGTTTTATTTGCATTTACCTAAACTTGAAAGCAACCAAGATATCCATCAGCAGGTGAATACACATATTGCTACATCTAGGTGATTATCACCATCTGAAGCAGTAATAGAATATTGCTCATCACTAAAAATAAATGGACTATTAAACCTTGACAAACCACAGGGGAAACGTAGGTGTGTATTACTAAAGGAGGGAAGCCATGCTAAGAAGGCCGCATATTATCTGACTCCAGCTACGTGACATCCTAGCGTGGTCGAAATTATAAAGACAGTAAAGATTATCAGTGGTTTCCAGGGACTATGGAGAAGGGGAGATAAATAGACAGGAACACACAATTTTTAGGGCAATAACATGGTGGGTATGGATTATTTTAAATTCATCAACACCCAGATAATATACAACACCAAGCATGACTATGGACTGTGCGTGTCACTTGTCAATGCAAGTTCATCAACCACAGCAAATGTCCCATTCCAGTAGGAGATGCTCGTTGCAGGGGAAGCTATGCTATGTACCATGGCAGGGGATCCGTATGAAATCTGTACACCTCTACTTAAGTTTTTGGTGATTCCTATGAAAATTAAAGATATTACAACATGCAGTGAAATAATAGATACATATTAACCTGGGTTCAGGTGTCTTTCAGTCATTAATGTGGGTACTGGGTCAGAGGTAAACAATGATAAACCAAATACAGTCTTCTCCTTGTTGCCGTAAGGACTTCAAGGAGGAGGTGGTTATACAACTGGGTGGGTAGAGCATATTTACAGAGGAAGGGAGCATTGCCCCTGGCAGAAATTGAGGTGCTAGTCTACATTGCCTTCAGCAAATACTCACTCTACTCCCCACTTCCACAGTGGGAGCTTTGGCTTGGCCACATACCTTTCTTTAGCCACGGAATTTCAGTAAAGACAACCTAACCCAAACCCTTAGTTGTGCTCATGTATGTGGCTTATTGTTTTTGTTTACTGAGTTTTGTTTTCTACTTTTGTGTTTAGACAAGAGAACATTCCCTCCAAGTGACTGCTGCCCCTTCAAACTGGTTTCAACCCTACTTGACCCTTACAGTGAGTCGGAACATCCCAGGTGAGCCCACTTTAGAGCAATTGAGCGCACTTACGAATATAGCACCTTGGGCTGGGATATGGAGTTATTCTACTGTGAGTGCCGACCTGGGTTCACTCTCCAGCACTGTAATTGATAGGTAAACAGACCAAAAGCCCCTCAAGGACAAGAAGAAAGCTTATTGTTTGAAGTCATTGACTTTTGTAGTGGTTATTAGATAGCAGCCATATGCCAATCCAAAGACAACCAAGGGCTACCTAAGAGGCATGCTGATATGCTCAAAGTTAGCTTGAGAATGAGCTATGAATTTAAATGGCCAGTGGAGAGGAAGACTTTGACATACCCAAAGGCATGACATGAGCAATGACAGGCAACTAAAAGTGGCAAAGTGCTTTGAGGGTCCACTGAACAAACCATTTTAGCTAAAGCAGATGATTTCTAAGAAAAATGGCATCACGCAGCCCAGGCTGACCTCAAACTATTATGTTGTCAAGAATGACCTTGAACTCCTGATTCTCCTGCCTCTACCTCCCAAATCCTAGGGTTAAAGGCAAGTGCTATAAAGCCTGGATGAAGAAGACTTTCGTGACTTTCTTTTTTGGGCATTATCTTAAAAGTAAATTAGAATGAAGTTTCGGAAAGCCTTGAATATTGATGTGTATGAATATGACAAATAGCCTGGGAGGAATAGGTAAGAAACACAGTAGCTGCTTCTGTGATTCAGAGTCCCCCCTGCCCCCACTTACATGAGTCTCAGAAACAGTAATGAAGCAGTTCTTAAGGAGACAAGGTTTTAAAAGTCAGTTCTCCAAGCCATGAAACAGGCTCGGATGAACAGCATACCCTGCTCTGTTACATGTTTATTTAAAGATGGGAGTTCAGTGAGGGGCTAATGAAGACATTTTAGGGGTTCAGAAGATGGACTTTTCAGTCAAGATATAGATCAATAGAGGCAGCTGAATTACATCACTCTGTAAATTGTCCAGACAGACTATTCTGAGTCATCTCATGGGTGGAGATAAGGAAGGTGAAGGGGACCAGTGGAGTGAAACTTTCATTTGGATTTCTTTCTTGGAGGGTGCCGGAGTGACTGGAGAAACTGTGTGTAAAATGACAAACCCCTCTCTGGGAGAAGCCACCTAGAACAGATCTTGAAGCTAAAAATCTCAATCCCTCTTGCATTAAACTCACTGATCCTGTAACACGGAATGGGGAAAGTTCAAGGGAGAGCAGGGCCCGATGAAAGAGAACGTCACTAGCGACTCAAAGGACTGAAGCTCACAATTGCGGATGACAATGTCAATCTGTCAGCCAGAGCCAGGTAAGAAAGAGCATTTCAAATGGAGTTCCTTCCTGGAGGAACCACTAGGAAAAACCTGCTAGGAAAAGAAAAGAGCATGCCCAGATGGCCAGAGCCTAGGGGAGTATGAGATGGGACGAAAGGAAGTCAGGCAAAGGAAATAAAATAAATTCCACATGCACTGCTTCTTATTACCACTTTTGTACAGTTGCTATGGGAACTGTATTTCAGAAGCTCTCTAAGGCTGTATCTTACCCAGTGCAAAGTGTTTGGGGCTGAAATGACCAGTCAGTTTGAGCCAACTGGTTTAATTGATTTATTTCCAACTTGCGTCCCCCCCCCCACACACACACACTCAACCCCAGTCAAAATTGCTGGCTGCTTGACTGGATTCAGTGGCAGCTTGCGGCAATAAAATTGGTTTACCTGTTGTGTACATTTGTGTTCTAGCTTAATGATAAGCTTAATTGCAACCTGCCTTCTGTACTAGGGTCCCGTTATTTCTGAGATTATAAGCAGCTCTAGGACAGCTTGCATACTGATTGGGAAGGCAGGGAAAGACTATCTGAATAATTCATATACTGATGCCAGGGACCTAGGTACACACACACACACACACACACACACACAGACACAGACACACACACACACACACACAAGCATTGGACCAAAGCCCAGGCAGCAAAACACAAAGGAATCAGGAGCAAGCCCCTACACGAGAAAGGATGGTACTGAGATGTTGGTGGGAGGCAAGGGTGCTGGAAGCTTGAGTCCTTGCATCATGCTGGCGGCAGGCCAGAAGCTGCATATGTGGAGGCCAGAGGACAACCTCGGGGACTCTTCCTCAGGAGCTGTCCACCTTGTGTATTCAAACAGGGTCCCTCACTGGCCTGGAGAACACCCAGTAGGCTAGGAGAACTGGTCAGTGAGCTCCTGGGATCCATTTGGCTAGATACCCAGCACTGGGATTACAAGCACATGCCAGCATGCCTGGATGGTTTTTTTTTTTTCTTTACTCAGTTTTGGTGTTCTAATGGAAGTCCTCATAGTTCCTACATGTCTATCTGCTTCTTCCCAAAATGCCAGCTAGGCTGCTCTGAGGTCAGCATTCTGGGCTAAGTAATGATCAGAACAGTGTCTCAACTTTGGTCCACTTCTATCTCTGTCTCCTCTCCATACTTCTCCTCCAAAAGAAGGAATAAAAGGGAATGAAGTTTTATTACCAGTGAAAAGAACTTATAAAGTTGGTATTCATTTAGCATTTCCTGGGTAAGGAACTCTGATGCTAAGTGAATCTTTACAAACAGAACTGCCTTTGATGTCATTAGGCTTGATGATCTTTTGTTGTTGTTATATATTGTCCTGCACCTTAGTTTCTAAGACACTGTCTTGTTCTCTAATTCTGGGCTACTCCACGTGACCCCAAGCATGTGGCTTGTGACTCAGATAGCTTTATACTGCCATCACTTCATTCCTTTATCAAATGAGCTGTCCCTGTGCCCATTTCTTCATAGCCAGATAACACACTTTGCCTCAATAATGAGTCCGTGAGGGTTTCAGCTTTGGAAACACCTTAGACATGGAAATAAGAGACCGTCTAAACAAGAATTCTTAATGAGAAGTCAGATAGATTGAAGAATTAATTCTCTTTCTCTAAAATGTACTTGTTGTTTTTCTAGAAGCTCAAATTTATACCCTGCTCTAATGAAAGTCAGGTTTGTTGTCAGTATTGGAAGGGTTCACCGATGCCAGGTGTGGTGGCACAGGTCTTTAATCTCAGCCATAGGGAGGCAGAGGCAGGTAGATCTCTGAGTTTGAGGCCAGTTTGGCCTACAGAGTGAATTTCAGGACAGCCAGGGCTAGACAGAGAAACATTGTACTAAAATAAAAAAGAAAAGAAAGAAATAAAAGAGAAAAAAAGGGTTCATTGATGATTAATAGCTAACATGTCCCTTGAGTTTATGAAGGCCTTTAAGTATATTGTGTCCTTGATTTCTATTTTAGCTCATAAGGTAGATAACTTGTTCTGGTTTTGCTTTCTGTTGCTGTGATTGACACAGACAAAAACAACTTGAGGGAGGAACAGGTTTATTTGGCTTACAGGTTATAGTCTATCATTGAAGGAAACTCAGGCAGGAATTCAAATCAGGAATCTGGAGGTAGGAACTGAAGCAGAGACCATGGTAGAATGTTGCTTGCTGGATCTCTCTCCCTGGCTTGCTCAGCTTGCTGTTTTATACAATCCAGGACCACCTGCCCAAGGGTACTACCAACTACAGTGAACTGGGCCTTCCACATAATCATTAATCAAGAAAATAACCCACAGTTGGGTCCAGGGGAAAATCTGAAGGAGATAACTCCTCAACTAAAGTTTCTTCTTCCAAAGTGACTCTAGTTGATGTCAAGTTGACAAAACTAATCAGCAGAGATGTTTTAATCAGCAATTAAGAATTTACAAACTTCAAAAATCTAGCCTAAGTGCTAAGACTACAAATCCCACCTTCTTGCTATATTTTAATGGGACCCCCTGGTCACTTGAATCTGTATTTTTGTATTGCTCCAGCCGGTGGTTTTGAAGGCATCAATTTTCCTTTCTTTCATTTTCCACATAACTGCCTGATAGACTATGAACTTAGGGTTGGATTCGGATCTAAATAATGAATTGCACTTAGATGTACTGAAGTTTCTCTTATTGTTAATAAAACATTTCAAACCCCAATTTTGCATAGAAAGATTATTTTAAAATTCTGCATTTCTCTACCAGTACAAGATCTCACATTAAGACTGGATATCCAAGGGCACTGTAAACTGTGAATAGGTTGGCTCATTGCTTCCCTGATGGTATCAGGTCATTGTTCAAATGGAACTACATATATAAATTGGGGCTCTTACCAGTGTGATCTAGTTGCTAACTTGTGTTTATTTCTCTGTGTGTGTGTCTGTCGTTTTTTCTGTGTCTTTCTGTGTGTGTGTACAAACACACATGAGTACATGCATGTGTGAGCACTGGCTGGGCAGGGATATTAAAAGGGTGAGCAATGGGAAACATCATCCTGTCCCTTTGAGTCAATTCATGCGTTAGCTATGAATGAACACTGTCAATGCTCCCTGGATTTGATCCCTGCACTTTCATATTAGCATAGCTCAGTCATGATACTGATTTTAAGAATTTACTTTGGCAGATGATTGATTCATAATTTGGTTCAATCACTTGTGGCTGTTATTTCCACACAAAACCAATTAATAACCATTGAAAATGTTCTAATTTAAAGCCAGTGTCTGCCCAAGAAGAATGGATTTCTCCGTGGATTTTCATAATGATTTGATTATGACTAGAATGGGACATATCCTAAATATCTAATTCAATGATAGAATGATGGACTGCCAGGGTGCATGGGGAGGCGTGCACTTTACAAATGGAACACTCTTCCTCAGGACAGGCTTCACGGCATTAGTGGAATGCTGCCACCAACTCTTCCTGGGGGCTGGCTACAAAAACCAAACAAACATAAGGCAGGTTTTCAGATACTAGAGAGGAAAGAATTTTACAATCCTTGGGATAGATTCTCCTGAGGCTTAAGAGCTAGCATTCTAGGTCCTAATGAAGAAATAAACATGATTTTCTTCCATGAAAAAATAAATTGATCTGTATGTAATAGTATATGCTCCAAACTGAACTAGTTTGGGTCCTGGAGATAGAATCAGTTTGCAGATTAAAATGACAAGCTTGGACTATTCAGTCTGTGGTTATGAGGTTCTTATCAATGGGACAAAGGTCTAGATTCCAAGGCCAGTTTTGAAAATGGTTTAGTAATTCTTCCTTTTCCTCCCAGGCAAGGGAAGGCAAAGAAAAGGATCGCATCTCTACCTTCTAGTAAAGGACTATTAGGTCCCTGAATTCAGGCCCTTACACAAGTTCACAGGCCGGCCTGACCCCAAGAAACAAATAACTAAGGATAAGCACAGTCTGCTGGCAAACTCAGGGCAGGAAAATGGTGAATAGGTCCAGGGCACTAGAGGAATGCAAAGGACATCAGGGAACCTCTGAGACCGAGGACATCAGGAACAAATGTAGACCATCTTTAGGCCTGTCTTCTCCTGGGTCTTCAATTTTAGTGAGACACAAACAGGAATCAGGCCTGCGATTGACCATAGTTTGCAGACAGGAATCAGGCCTGTGATTGGCCATAGTTTGCAGACAGGAATCAGGCCTGTGATTGGCCATAGTTTGCAGACAGGAATCAGGCCTGTGATTGATCATAGTCTGCAAACAGCATCAGGCCTGTGGTTGACCACAGTCTGCAGTGTAGTGTCAGTGCAATGCATCCTATTCTCTGATCTGTTCACCTGACCCTTCCAGAATCTGTTTCTTGCATCCATTATGTCTGGCACAGAGATTTCTTAAATAAGAGCTGGTGCTTTCCCAATGAAACTTAACTGGCTCCATGGAGTTTCTACCATGTGACCAACACTGTGAGAGACACAAAGTCAATGGTTTACGAATCTGTCCTGCAGGAATGAGATGAGCATTCAACAATATTTGAGCCAAGATAGAAGTCAAGTATGGTCAGTGAGATGCCCAGGGTCTGGGGTGGGGATGGGAGGAGGTATGTTTCAAGTGGAGGAATAGGAATTGCACCAAACAGTCTCATTTTACCCTACAGACCAAACCAACTTTCTCAAACTTTACAGGGTGATTCTTTGTTTCAGTTGTTCAGAGTGGGACACTAATCCCTCCTTATCTGAGGGCTCCATATCCACAGATTCAACCAGCTTTGATCAAACATACAGTTTTTGTGATCGAATTTGAAGTAATACAGCACAATAACAAGATAACGTGTACATAATACTTGTATTGTATCAAGTACAGTAAGAGGTGATTTACAGCATACAGAAGGATGCGTGTGGTTACAAACAGACATGATGCCAGTGCCATTTTTTAAATAAAAAACTGGAGCAGCCTCAGATTTTGGAATTCACAGGGGCTCTAGAACCAATAAATATACTGTGGCTATTGAGGGACAACTGTCCTACAAATTGTTCCAGATGGTAAGGATGGCAGGGTCTCGGCTTCCACTCCTCCAGCTGAGAGCGGCACTCTTAGAAGGCAAACTGCACATTTTGCTTGCCTCTTTGGGGAAATCTGCCTTGCCAAAGCTCACAACTCTTCTGGCCAGGTAAAATCTAATCCGAATGAGGGTGTCCCACCCATTTATTCCCTTCAGGGTCACCTGAAGAGCGACGTCAACTCCAGAACTCCACCCAGGCCTCTCTCAAGTTCTTTGTGGGGGGGGACATAGATTTTCATACAAGAGCACAGCATCCACGACACTCCTGCCTTTCCCTCCTCACTCCAGTTCCCATTCCTCCCTCCCCCCCGACTCCTTTCACATCTCTGCTCCCAAATCCATGACCTCTTCTTTATTATTGTTGCAAGTATACGTGTGTGTACATGTATATACATGTATTTACAATCTTCTGAATCCATCTAGCATTGCTCATATGTGTAATGTTTCAGAGATGACTACCTAGAATTGGTTAACCCTGAAGAAAACTGATTCTCTGTCATCTATGTGGACATATTTTTCTTTGCATGGGCTATACACTCTGAGCTACCCTGTGTCTGCACCCTCAACCTCATGTGTCAAGAAGTTGACCCGTCAGACAGATATCCTAAACTAAGAAATGTACACAGCGATCCTTCCCAGCAAAGTTTAAACCTCATTGAGGGAGAAGATGATCAAAGAAGCCATTCTACAAATCTAAGTAGCTCTTTCTTACCCAACCCATCATGCAGCATGAACAAGGCATGGGTTTTTTCCTGATCATGAAGCAGTAGCAAACACCACCACAACCTCTCCTGGCTCCTAGCAATGTCTGAGAGAAAACTCACTGTTCCCCTTTCTGCCAAATGAGGATCAGGAAGGTGACAATCCACAGAGACAAAGTCGAAGCTGTTAAATGTCCCCTCTGGTCTCATTTCCTACAGAGTGACTTTTAACTGCTGCTCTTTCTGTCCAATTTTAACCCAAATGTTTCACGTATCCTCTCTCCGACTTCCCTGAATAACTAGCCCTTCCATAAATAACTAGCCCTTCTCTGCCCTTTCGTCCTCCTTATTTTCACCTCTTAGCCCAGATAGAAGATGCTTTTCAGAACATGGTTGGAAAAGGAGGCCAGTGCAATATATGTGAAATTTCCATTTCCTGAAACAGCAAGTTTGGCCCTAAGCAAAATAAATCAGTATACTCTCTTGGCCTGAGCTTCCTTCTAGGGGGTCCTTCTCTTGCTCGATGCTAACACTGCAGTGAGCACACCCTGGAAACTTACTCAGCCTCCATGCCTTTTGAACTTTCTAGCCTCTTGTTTGCCTAGTAAAATCTTTATAATTTATTTGACTTCTGGTAGGTCTTTGTGATGTTCTTAACACACAAACTACAGTGTGTTATATGTATTATGGGGATTTGCTAGTTATTCTTCTCATGTTTTCCAAGGATGTGGGGGTCAAGCAATTCTAGGTGTCAGAAAACAGAAAAGGAACACTCCTGAGCAAGGTAAGCTTTTCCTAGGTTACTGGGAAATAAATCAACTGACCTTTTCCCTTTTCTCTTTCGTTTCCCAGGCTCCAGAGAAGCCCATTCAGCACTTACCATGAGGCTTCATTAAAATAAGTCCATAACAAATCAGTAATACCAAAATACAACGTGGTCAGTTTTCCTCGGGCACATAGAAGGGTTAGCTCTCTACCCATCTCACTACCACTACCCTCAAATCTTCATAATGCTGTCCTCAGCAAGGGCTAAAGGGTGCAGAAAATCCAAACTCCAACTCCAACTGATCAGATGGCAGACCAAAAAGGGAAGCAGAAATATTTATCAGTCTCCCAAATAATCCTACCCATAGATCAAACCTAACCTGAGTAGAGCCAAGGGAGGGAGAGGTGCCTCAGGGCATAAGAGCCATTACCATCTTAACCAGAGAAACTGAGATCACACCTGAGAGACTGTCACAAGATGATCAGACTTACTGATGTTCCCTCACAGAAGGAGGGGTCAAGGAAGGGCATTAAACCCTCGAGTGAGATTACAGATACTTACACTCTCCTGCCCCAACCCAGGTCTCAGCGTTATAGGAATGCCTATGAGGTACCGGGTTAAGCCGGGGGGCTGCATGTAGGCAGCTTTGGTGCTGCAACTGTTTAGGGTCACTCAGGCTCCTGTAAGTAACCCCTCATCTGTCCTTAGTAAACTCAGTGGTTCACTAGGCTAGACCAGGGTGGAATCGTCTTTAGTTTTGTTTTTTAAACTTATTTATTTCATATGCATTGGTGTTTTTGCCTTCATATATGTCTGTGTGAGGGTGTTGGATCCCACAGAACTGGAGTCACAAACAGTTGTGAGCTGCCATGTGGGTGCTGGGAATCGAACCCTGGTTCTCTGGAAGAGCAGTCAGAGCTCTTAACCACTGAGCCATCTCTCCAGCCCCCATCTTTAGTTTTTATTAATGCTTTCTCTGAGGTAAATACACACTTGTTGATGTCTCCATAGGAAACATTACTATAATAAGAATTTCATCCCAGGTAAAAAGGCCTAAGCCATCCTCACAAACCAAGCTTTGGGACAGGTTATTTCCAGAACTGCATGTCACATGCTAACTTCTACTTACCTTCAGCCATCTTTTCAAGGACATGCACAAATTACCACAAGTCCAATTAGCATAATGAGATGGTTGCAAATTAAACACATCCCTAGAACATCGTCTGTAAGAGCCACTTGTAAACGTCTTCGCTTGGTTTCCATAGAAAATATTTTTGTTTCCTTCAAAAACATTTGCAACCAGTACACACTCAGCTGATCAAGTTGGAAGGATAAAGAAACCAAAACCAACAAGCTTCTTATACTTGAGTTTGTTCTCTCTCTCTCTCTCTCTCTCTCTCTCTCTCTCTCTCTCTCTCTCTCCCTCGATTATTCCATAATTGGTACTTACTAAGAGCTTTTTACCAAAATTCAAGAGTTTTTTGGTTCTTCATCTCTTAGGTTCCTGTGAAACTCAATAAACAATCATTGCTAAGTTCCTCCAGAATGGTTTCTATTGTAGCCTGTATATTTGATGTGATTATCTCGTGGGTAATACTCTCCACACCTCCACCTTTCATCCGTGCTGTGAGGGTGATTGCTGCTTGACCCAGGTCCTATTTAGCTGTCTTCTCTCCATGGCAGCAGCAACTTCAGTTTTGTTTTCGTTCCTTGAGGGCTGGGTTCTCTCCTAAGGCTGTAGGTATACTTTGTAAGGTTTTGCTGCTGTCTGTTGCTGCCTGAAGCCTTGAACAGCTGATACTTCTTGCTCATCAACATCTCCTCCACAGCTGTCTGCCACTTCTGGTTCCATTATACGACATTCAGGTTTTCTAGCTCTGAAGCATTTCCTGACTTCACTGTAAACAGTCCTTGGTGTATTAAATACTAAACGCTTAATTTTCCTTGTTTTGCTTTGTTCCTGGGGAAGAAAAGAGTAGGCCCCAAGCTAATCTTTCATGACTGCGCCAGACAGCCTGCCTATGTGGAGCTATGGGGAAAGCAAGGCAGAACCCTCTATATACTGAAATTACTTAAAGTGATAAAATCTTCTCTTGGAGGGCAAATTGTGCAGGGGAAGAGCGGCTCACTCGATGGAGCAGGTAAAGCGTGAAGAGGTGTTGTTGAACCAAGAGAAAATGTGCTCCTAAGGCACATCCCACCCTCTCCACTTCCGAAGGTCTTCCTGTTGTGCATTGAGATGAAGTCCTCAGCTACCAAGCACGTCAGCTGATGCAGCCGTCTGTGGCTCAGAGCCCAACAGTCCGTCCAGCTCAG
Organism: Ondatra zibethicus; assembly: GCA_004026605.1. Classification (NCBI taxonomy): domain Eukaryota; kingdom Metazoa; phylum Chordata; class Mammalia; order Rodentia; family Cricetidae; genus Ondatra; species Ondatra zibethicus. Next base: position 100,270 of record PVIU01002600.1, on the reverse strand, counting down.
CATGCATGGGCCTGGTCCTGGGAGGGACAGATTCTGTCCCTGCTTCTCTGAGTGACTTAGTCTGTTCTTGGCTTATTTCTCCCATTTTACGAAGTAAAAGACAATAAATATTCTGCTCTCAGTACTCAGGAGTCTCTTTACTTTCATATGCTTTCACAGGGGCAAGTGACTCAACACTTTACTTCAGTTTCTGCTGGTTTTTTCCATATGTATTTGAATTATTCATAATATATATGAATAATATATATATTTCAATAATTTCATACATGATCATGCCATATTTACATCATTTCAATGTCTCGCTCTCCCACCTTGGATTCATGACCTCTTCTATAATTATTGGTACACACACACACACGCGCGCGCACACACACACACACCTACTGACTGCACTTAGTATTGCTCTTATATACATGTGCTATGTCTAAGCAGCTAGGATTGGATAACCTACCAGGCTATCAACATATCAGATTCACAGAATAACTTGAAAAAGGCGGTGGAAAGATTGGAACGGACAAAGGACCAGCACACCTGCTGTGAGAGGGTGACATCTGTTCTGTGTTCACGGTCCACCTGTTCTTCCCACTACCTGTTGGGTGTCCTTAGTAAGGTTCTGCAAGCAACCCTGACTGACCACAGTTAAATCCATTAGAACAGTGGAGTCTTCCATGATGAACATACTTTTCTCAATAGTTTTATATAGTTTTTAAATAAAATTGAACCATTATTTTTTTTAAAAAAAATCTGGGTTTCAACAGAACATCATGTTAATCCAAGTCTGCTAGTCCTCATTAATAGGTTGAGATAATAATAAACATATACTTGTACAGCAAATATGTTAGTTGCTCATGACTATAGATGAGTATTTATTTGGTTTTCTATTTTTACTGCTACAGATGATGGCGGAATAAGCATCATTATACACACTCCTCTGTGCCATGGACATAATCATCCTTTTGATCAATAGCAGAACAACCAAGAATGCCATGATTCCCTTGGCTTGTATTTACTTCTCTATTCAAGTCAATACTACTCCCAGTCCAACCTGAACACAAATGTCTCCACTGTCACCACCACCTGCCACAGAGGTCCTGTGATCCCTGCCGTGGTTCGGACACCCACTCCCTCTTGCCTGAATGATGGTAGGGAGTTGACTCTCCTTTTAAAATACATTGGTTTGGGAATGCTACATTACACAGCATTGTCCTCAAATATCACCAGTCCTTTAAAAACTGCGCCTGCTCTAAAATGGGGATAAGGTATGCAGCCTTCCTCAAAATTGTTTTATTATAGCTTGTTTGTTTGTGTGCATAGCAAGTCTTACAGGTAAGTATAAAAATGATTTGGAAAGAGTTGTTCTATATGACTCACCATAGCCAGCTTAGTAGACTTTGTTCTCATTTTTTAAGGTAAATTCATGTCACATAGACACAGTCATACATCTCGACTTAGCACTTAAGGACCACAATCCAATATTGCAGTTGAAAACTGTTATTCTTAGGTGTCCATGGTAAAATAAATTGAGTAAGCCTTAAATAAAATATCACAATTTCAGGCAACTATGATGGGGAAAGGAATTGAAAAGAGCATACAGTTATATATAATAAGACATAAGTCATTCAATTTCATCTACAATGCAGAATTACAACTCCTAAATATTAGTAAAATATATTTAGCATGACTGTATCTATGTCAAACCAACCACTTTAAAAGTAAAAGTTACTGTTCAAACAGATCGTATCATATAACAAATACGTAGAAAAGAAATAAAAAACTTTTAATGATACCAATGAACAGAGTCTCTTCCACAGAAAACTCTAGATGATTGGCATACACAGCAATGCTTGCTTCTAGGTGCTTTCTTGTCCTTCCCCTAGAATCTTCTAGACTAGGAAGTACATTTTGCTTAGTTTCTTTTTTAATAGGCGTCTGGCTGTACCTGGCTAAGGGAAGGGGCTGGTAACACAGCATTGAGAGGAAATAAGGAGGAGACAGAGTAGAGGCCCCTCTCTTTTCTGTCTTCAGCGGGTGTCCCAGTGACTCAAGCCATAATGTGGATAGCATGTGCGTGGGAGGCCTAGGTCCTCTGAAGAGCTTTCCTGGACTCTGGACATGATTCCCACCCACTGTCTTTGCAACATTAGAGTAGTTACAGACTCCTGCTATTGCTGATCTCCAATTTTCCCACCTTTCTCCAATTCTTTCCTTCCCACACCTAAACACTCTCCTCACTAACTCCCCCAATACAAGATGTCAAAGTGGTCCTACCCGTAATAGCCACTATAATGGAAAATGGAGTACATAATATATTTTAGGAAATTAGTGAGGAGTCATGTCATGACCCATTATACCTTATCAATGATATTATCTCAATGTAACTCTGATTCTCAAATGATTAAAACCACATAAATATATGAACATATAATAAAGAGCAGGGGTGACCAGCTAAGCTGTCATTCATGAGAATGATGTCTGTTTACATGCTAATATGGACACCATGAGTTCTATAAGTCTAGATAAAGAATGTTATCATGACATTAAAATAAAATGAACCTACCAGCATGATGGTGAAACTGGGGCTGTAGAAGCAGTGGTAGAGCCAGAATATCTGAAATAAGGCCCCAATTCCTTGGCTTATTGGATTCAGGGCTAAAATTAAGGTACTATCTCTCTTGCGTTTGCATTCCCTCGTCTATAAACCAATTAATGAATACATTGACATCGTGAATTTTATGATTGAACCCATGTAGCTTCTTACATGTTTTGGAGACTGCTTGCTGTAGAGATTTACCTTGGTATGGATTTTGATTTATTGATACAAGCTTTAGGTCAGTTTTGTTATATGTATATTTCTGCTCTTGATTAAGGTATTATAATTGTGCAGTTAATTTATAAATGTAATGTATAATTTGGAAATATAAGTTAATAGATACTCATCTATAATAGTTAAGCTTGTAGTCATGTTAGTTAGATTTTCTAGATGTATAGAGATATATTTCAGTTAGATAGGTGTTCTTCAAATCTTTCAGAGACCTTCAGTTATTAAAAATGTTTTAATAACTTAGGATTTTTGTAACAGTGAGACACAATTGCTCCTGGAAGCACCTATCTATTCCCTAGAGAATGTTGAGCACCGAAGACACTCTACTCAGAGTTTGTTTCCTTCTTGGCAAAATTGGCCTTTGGCCAAGGAACTGCCCATGCCTCAACTACATGGTATCCGGAAACGGATAAGCAGGACTCAATGAAAAAGACTGTCAAATCTTACCAAGACAGGGTAAGATGGTTTTGAAAAATTTCCTGCCTCTGAAAATGGTCTGTCAGTTAATCTAGACCTTAGCCAAAGTTGGTTGCTTCAATGTTGCAAATGAAATTTTAGGTGATGGCCCAGGTAGCCAGTTGTCTCTGTCATTTGTTGCACATTTTAGAAGTTGCTTGATTGCACTTCTGCTTACTCAAGTAATATTATTTTTCTTCTCAGATCTGCAATGGGGTTGAAGACTAGACAGTAGTAGTTACTTTCCTCTCATGACTTGGCCAAGTTATTTATGATACAAGACTTAAACTCATTAAGATAGGATAATTATTGAATATATTTGTTCTTATTGTATATAATTTTGTATTAGGCTTAGAACTCTCTTATTTAAACAAAATGGGGAGGTACTGTAGGAAATCCTACAGCCAGTATTATTTAAGTTACCCGCCCACTGGGGCGTGGCCTCTAATACTATTTGTGCCAATGTAGAGCATGCGTCCAGCCTCTTTTCCCGCTGTTCTCCGTTCCAGCAGAGGATATCGATTTGAAGGGTCTACCCCATAAATAACAATCTATTATTTTCGATTATGAGCTACTGTGGGATTTCTTTGAAGCGTCCTTCTTCAACTGCTCACTAACTATGGCCAGGTGTCACCACTGTCATCTTTTTTATTGTTGTTGGTTCCAGGTTATAGAAGCTGTGAGATTTAAGAATAGAATCTAAGATACATACAAGGACATATTTCTGTGTGAGTCAGGGGTCCTCAAAATAGCGCTCTCTCTCTCTCTCTCTCTCTCTAATAATCTTAGAGGTGAAACTTGTCTTTGTGCAGCAAGAGGACATCATTTTATCCCTACAGTTTATAGAGCTTGCTTCATATTGTGAAGGGAAGGGAGTGTGCTTGTTTTTCTTCTAAATCTGGAGTGAGTTTGAAACAGTGCAGCAAGACCTTCTGACTCTGATCTTCGTTTGTTTGGCAGCCCTAGGGCTTGAATTCAGCCTGGAGACTGTTGGACAAGTGCTCTACCACTGTGTTACATCCCCAGCCACAACCCCCTGAAGGAAACACAAAGAGCGTTTTTGTTTGCTGCGGTAGATGCTATTGCTGTTTCCCCAAATACTTCCAATTTCACCTCCATATCCTGATTTGGTGGAGCCGCATAACAAGACTTGGAAAATGCATTTTGATGGGATGATATGGTTCATTCGAGAACCAGAGCTGAACTCCTGTCACTAGGGCCTTTTACTCTCTAGGGCCACAGTCAGCAGTATTGGAAATAGCTGCTATTTCACTTGTCTGAGTGATCATAATGACTGGAAATGGAGCATAAGAAAGACACAAGCTTTGTGTGATAAGTCACTGGCATTTGGAGGCTATTTACCACCATACCATCACTGAGTCTGTCTGATAAATTTAAAAACTAAAAGAAGTAGCAAGAAATATAACCACAGATTATCATTCCCAGAACCATAATGCATTCATCACAGTTGTAATTATTTTTGGCACCTAATAATTTTTTCACAGTGGCAAGCAATTAAGCTTCTTGTACTAAAATGACCTGTGGCCAGGTCAGAGAGAAGGGGAGGGATAAGCTTAGATGTGGCCTTGCATAGTAGATAGGTTTCACATTTTGAGGCTTAAGGATTTAGGACACTCAATTTACATATGCAAATGTCATAAAGGCTACAAACTTCCAAGGTACAAGACTCGTCACGCCCTGGAAGCATTTTCTTCTAATACTACAAGGAAAGAGAAAAGTAAATTTAAAACTGAGTGGTGGTGGTGCATACCTTTAATCTCAGCACTTGGGAGGCAAAGGCAAGAGGATCTCTGTGAGTTCAAGGCCTACCTGTTCTACAGAGTGAGTTCCAGGACAGCTGGGGTAACACAGAGTGACCCTGTCTCAGAAAAAGAAAAAGAAAATAAAAATACAAAAGACTAGCCAGGCGGTGGTGGCACATGCCTTTAATCCCAGCACTCAGGAGGCAGAGGCAGGTGGATCTCTGTGAGTTCGAGGCCAGCCTGGTCTACAAGAGCTAGTTCTAGGACAGGCTCCAAAGCTACAGAGAAACCCTGTCTCGAAAAACTGTGACAGTACCTGATATATTTTATTTACAATGAATAAAAACAAAGTATTATTTTAAACAAACAACAAAATTTAACATAATTGGGTCCTGTGTGATAGAGGAGTTACTTTTGTGTCCCCAGTATACTTCCTAATAAAAACTGAGGTATTAAAAGCTTAATAGTTTACAATAGAAACATAATAATCATTTATAGATACACACCTTAAAATGGAGGCTAAGAATGTCATTTATACTTCCAACTATATGGCTGTGGATCCATTTCTTACGTTGTCTTTTACCTCAAAAAGTAACTGTTATCCTGAATTGAAGTTCATCATGGCTTCATGTCCCATAGTGCATATATTTATTGTAGCTCTACACATTTGCAAAACATATTTAAATTTTCACTCTTTTAGTTTTATTCAAAGAGCATTATTTGCCATTGAAAAAGCCTTGACAAAAAAAAAACAAAACTTAAATCATCAGAATATTCTGTCTGCCCATATGGAATCAAACTAGAGTTCAATAACATGAACAAAACCAGAATAAACTTAATTACATGGAAGTTGAACAGTATACTTATATATAAATTATGATTAAAGGAATTCCCAGTTTGTGTGGGAATAATATACATTGGCAGAGTGCTGACCCTTATACACCAAGCCCTGGATTTGAACCACAAAGTTTGAAGGCAGAAGGATCAGGAGTTGAAGGTCACTCCCATCTACATAGTGAGTTCAAAGTCAACCTGGACTACATGAGATCCTGCCTCAAATTACAGGAAAAAAAAAGAAAGAAAAGAAAAAAGGAGGAAGAAAGAAAGAGAAAATAGGAGAAAAAATAAAGAAAATAGAACGCATTTGGAACTGAATAATGGTAAAGAGGACAGACAAAAGAAATGCTGGAAGTGGGGAGAACATCTACAAACACAGCAGCTACAGATACCTGCAGAATGTCAACCCAGTCAAAACTCCAGCATGGATGGGAGAGCAACTCAAGAAGTCCTACCTCTAATGGCTACTGGCAATTGAAAGCTACTGAGGAGGGGTGGGTGGATAACTTTGAGGGTGTGGTCACTAATAGGTTGCCCATGCTCAACTGGATGGCCCTGTATTCAAGCACATATAGGTAGCACTTAATGGACTTGGAGGGATATCAAAAAAAAGAGGACATGTAGTTGGGAGGTAGACTTGTGGGGAAGATTTGGGGAGAGTGGAGAGGGAAAATCGAGGTGGATATGATCACCGTTCATTGGACACACATATGACATTTGTAAAAAAATAAAAAGTTTAAAAAGAAGTAAATAATAAAAATAAACTAATATTCTAGAAATTATAAGATAATTAAAACAATAACAATCCAAATATTTTTTTCACAAAAGTGATCAGTTCTACAAAAGAAAAGGATAAAGAATCACAAATGGAAATGAAAACAGAAACACACAGTTTCAAATATTTTAGAAATAAAACTACGTAAAAGAAAGGGCCAAGATGGTGGCCCACTCAGTAAAGCCTTTGCTGTGTATGCATGAAGTCCTGAGTCCAGATCCCTGGCACCCACATCAAAACTGGATGCTGTAACCTGAGCACAAGATGAAGGCAGAAAGACAGATCATAGAGCTGGCTGGCTGGTCAGTAAAGTCAAACACTGAGCACCTCTGTTGAGTGAGGGACTCTACCTCAAAATACAAGGTAGAGAAAGAGAATGGAAGACATTCTATGTAGACCTCTGGCTTCCATACACACAGGCACATAGGCACATGTGCACCCTAGGACATGCACATAGACACAAACAGTGACACACAAGTACTACAGACACACACAGACACACACACACAGATGTGCACAAACAAATAATGTTTAACTGGAAGCATCTTACCTAACCTTCATGCAAAAAAAGATACAATTTATTTAAAAGTTTCTCAAACATAGAAGCTATTAAAACTAAAAGGAAAATGGTAAAAGTCTTAAAAGTTTTACATCTATTTAAAATGAATGACTATTTATTTAAAATCCAGACAAAAAGAAAAACTCACACCCCAAATGGGTTTGTGGCAAATTCTTCTAACTGCAGAAGAAAGCAATAGCAGAATCTTGCACATAGTCCTCAAGCATAAAGAGAAGTGGTAAGATTCTAGGAAAAATACAAGAGAGCATTTCCATGACCTTCAAGTAGTCACAGATTGCCATGATAGGATCCAAAAAAGTACAACTCATAAAATAAAATTCTGATAACCTAGACTTCTTAGAATTAAGATGTTCCATTTGTCACAAGACACTACCAAAGGAATGATAGAGTAAATTACATAACAGACTACAGGCATATAAAGTATCTCTCTATGTAAATATATGTCTATAGAGAGACATATATAGATATGCCTGTATAAAAATAGATCTGAAAAGGACCTGAAATCTATAACATATAAAGAATTTGTAAATCAAAACACAAATACTGAAAATCTAATAGAAAAACTAAACAAAAACTTGAACAAATTCTTCAGAAATGATGCTGCTTAAAAATTCAATCAGCAAAAACCGTAAATGGTTGCACAGTCAGAGAAAATTTACATATAGCAGATAAGTACACAAAAGGATGCTTAGACATCAGTCACTGGGGAACACAAATTGAAACCATGTACAGTAGCATGATGCACCTGCAAATGACTAAAAGGTAAAAGCAGGAGTGTCAAATGCTGGCAAGGATGTGGGAAAACTTATAAGCCACCGGGGAGATGTAAACTAGGGCAACCAACTCTGTAAAACGTTATAAGGGGTTCATGACAGGCATTTGTATCCAAGGAAATGAAAGCTTATGCTCACCCAAAATGTGTACTCAAATGCTCAGTATGACTTTGTTCACAATAGCCCCAAATTGAGAGCAACACAGCTGTCCGTCTGCGGGTGAATGGCTAACAAAGCTGTAGTGTGCACACACCACTTATCATCACGGAGTAGTGGTATTCTTAGGGAGGCAGAGCCTTCTCAGAAGGCTGTCACTTTCCATGCAAATTATTAATACAGAAGATTATCATTAACATACCCTCTCATTAAGTGGATCAAGACAGTTATGGGGAAAGGTATCTAGACATGACAGACACAAAAGAATGCAGTATTCTAGCAACAAAAGCAAACACTAGGGACATAAAGTGCTAAGAACCAACACATCTCCTTTATTACACTTTTGGCAGCAAAAGTGACTGTTCCAAGCAAGGACAAAAGCACTAGAATTGAGTACTTGACATCCACAAAATGAAAATGAGTTGAAAATTTAGCTCTGGCACTTGTCGTTATGAGTTCTCCCCTCCTGCTCCACTTCATGCAAATCTTTAAGCCACACGTGGTCCCTTAGTCTTAGTTAAAATTTGTATTGCTGTGAAGAGACACCTTGACCACAACAACTCTTATAAAGAAAAATTTTAATTGGGGTGGCTCACTTACAGTCCAGAGATTCAGTCATTATCATCACGGTGGGAAACAAGGCAGCATGCAGACAGACATGGTGTTAGAGAAGGAGTTGGGAGTTTTACATCTTGACTCACAGGCAACAGGAAGTGGTCTGTCTTACTGGGCATGGCTTAAGCTAAATGAGAACTCAAAGCCCACCTCTGGTGTGGGAGGTCCTTCTGTCTATGTGTTGCTTTTATTGGTTAATAAATAAACTGGCTTGGCCTGATAGGGTAGAACTTAGCTAAGTAGGGAAAAGAAAACTAAATTGAATGCTGGGAGAAAGGAGGCAGAGTTAGAGAGAAGCCATGTACCTCTGCCAGAGACAGACCCCAGAACTTTAGCTGGTAAGCCACAACCACGTGATGATATACAGATTACTAGAAATGGGTTAAATTAAGATGTAAGAGTTATCCAATAAGAAGCTAGAGCTAATGGGTCAATCAGTGATTTAATTAATACAGTTTCTGCGTGATTATTTCGGGGCTGAGCAGTTGGAAACCAACAAGCAGCCTCCTCATAACACACCTCCACAGTGACACACTTCCTCCAACAAGACCACACCTGCTCCAACAAGACCATGCCTCTTAATAGTGCCACTCCCTTTAGGTGCCATTTTCTTTCAAACCACCATAGTGAGTGAAAAACCCCATCCCTTCATAGAATAATGGAGAGATGTTTGGGATAATAAAGAAAGTGACCATATATATCTGGAAGATATTGAAGCAAGACTGTTTTAGATTCATTTATCAGTGGGTGAGAATGGTTTCTTTGTTAACTAACATTTCAGAAATGAGTTTGCCCAACTGAAGAAAATCTAATGAAGGAAATAAACCACTTCAATACAATGTCTCTGCAAAGTCTTACCCAAGCTGCAACTATCAGTTTGTAGGATCTAGAATCAACTTTGAGATAAATCCTGAGCATATCTGTGAGGGATTTTTCTAGATTAGGTTAATTGTCATGGGAAAACATTTCTAAATGTGGGTGGCACCATTCCCTGAATTGGGGTCCTGAGTTGCATAAAAAGAAGAAAGCTGGCTGATAACAAGCATCCTTTGCTCTCTGCTTCCTCATCAAGGACACCCTAACTGCCCAAAACTCCAGATGCCAAACGTTTCCTGCCATGTTGGACTGTAAGATAAAACGGCCCTTTCTCCTCTAAGTTACCTTCCTCAAGTATGTGGTGATTGCAATAAGAAGAGTAACTAATACACAAACCAGCTGAGATTTGTACTAGAAATTCAAAATAAAACCTGAAAGGCCAAGTTCTCAAGGTTAGAAAAAAAACAAACACCATGTTCTACCATTCACCTAGAACATGAAAAACAAAAGGAAATGACTGAAATGCATCCCTGTTCCCAGGCCAAACTCATTTTCCAGATTGCTTTGAGTCCACTCTAACCCAAGTGACCCCTTAAGAGTTCAGATGTGTCAGGCATGGTGACAAATGCTTTTAATTCCAGCACTCAGAAAGTAGAAGCAGGAGGATCTCTCTAAGTTTCAGGTCAGCCTGGTCTATACTGTGAGTTCCAGGCCAGTCAGGGCTACATAGAGAGAGACCCTGTCTCAAGACAAAACAAAACAAAAATAAGCAAACAAAAACAAACAAACAAATAAGAATTCCAGATGTAAGCAGGTGAATGTCAGAATATTAGCACTAGACAAGGTTCTAGAAATCACAGTGCCTACAGAGAGCCATGATCATGCAGCATCTACTGTTCAGACAGAGAAACTTAAGGGAAGAGGAGAAAAAAAGACCATGCATGTAAAAAGGCTCCGATGTATATAAAAGGCTTTGATACCTTAGCTACACTAATTTAGAGTACATTTGAAAACAGACTGAAGTCATCAGCAGAGGGGTTTACAATAGAGCTTTGGGGAAGCCATCAGTAAAGTCATGACTGAGGCAGTTTTAGGCAAAGCCAGTCCCCAGCCATCTAGAAGGGACATACAAAAGTTTGGGCAAAGATTGAGCCATTGCATCTTTTTCCTTAATGTATGCCCTACCAGGCCACCTTCTGCTTCATTCCCAGGCTTCCCATTATAAGGCTGTTTACCCCACTTTTTCCAAAAGGATAGGAGAGCAAACAAAAATGGAGGGAAGGGTTATTAAAATATTAGGTGGGAATATGTGATAATGAAGTCAACCACTGGTGGGTCTCTGAAGAGGAAGCCAGCTGTGGGAGTCTATGATGCTTTGTAGAAAAAAATTATAGAGGAGCAGCCTTAAATTCTAACCCACTGTTAGGTAAAATAAAGTGTCCCTCCCAACCCTATGGTCAATCTGGACAGTCTGTTTTTGAAGTCATTAACTATGACATCCCATCTCAATCTGGGCAGAGACTTCAAACTACAGTATCAGTTGCAATGCCTGTGATAGAAATTATCCTGTAGAAATTGGTGTTGATGTGAGACAGTAGAATTCAAAGACGTAGTCTATGACCTGAACAAGTCCCGCCCCAAATGGGACAGAGTTGCCGTGAGGCTCAGCTGACTTTTATGTTGTTGAACACTGAGATCTACAGTCAGAGAAAGAAACGTGTTACGGTGCTCTTATTCTTCCCGTGAATATTTACCGAGCGAGCATCTGCTGTCTGCCAGACACACCCTGCACTAGGTGTTAGAACACAAGAATTCCAACCAAGCTCCCATCCTCCTGGCAGCTAGACTCTGAGAGAAGGAGATGAAATTAAACCAATGATTATTCTCTTGCTTATTAACAGATGGGGCGAGTCTAGCTGGATCACTTGGAAGGAGGAAAGAAAAAAGACGAAGCTGAGGGAGACACTCCAAAGGTCGGCTGGGGAGGTGAGTCACAAAGGCAGATGGAGCAAAGCATGTTCTGTGGAGCAGGATGGGGACCAGGTGGAAGGGCTGGCTCCACTGTCTAGGAGATATAAGTATCAGAACCTTTCCTGGTGCCTCTGTGTCAGAAGGATGGCCGCAGGCCACACACCCCAGCTCTGTAATCATTGCGCAAAATATGCTCATGGCACACATAGCACTCGCAAACACTGCTTGTCATCCCTTCAATATTGACAGTTACTACTGCTAAAAATAGCTGTCTTAACAGCAAGCCCAGTGCTTTTATCTCTGCATCCCTCTGCCTTGATATCATTTCATTTTTTTTCCTCCTCTTTTCTTCCTAACCATAAGAAGTTTCCTGGAAAGTAGGTCAGACTCCAGCAAACTCTCAGCACCGTAGCTTCGAGATGAAAGAGGGGGCATAGGGAGCCTTTCAGCAGCTCTGGGTGCCCATCCAGGCTTCCAAGGGATGACAAAATATTTCCATGAGGATTTATTTAATTTTGTCCCCAGGCTTGTTCATAATTCTGACCATCTGGTACTGGAGGTTTCTCTATTTTTAATATTTCTACTTTGGGTGTTTTGCTTTTTTAACCTATTCTAGGATTAGTCGCCCCCTTTCAGCCACCCCCACGCTCTCCACCAACCCCTGATTTAATTTGCTTGAATGTATTCTTCTATATGACAAGTTCGCCACAGCCTCTAACTCTGATAACCTCAGAGCCGTAAAGCGGAGGCATATCAAGTCATATGGAAGATCACTGCAAAGTCAAATGTTACCCTTGATACCTGGGCCACTGTTCTAGCAAGAACATCTACTCAGTTATTTCCTCATCATCCCTGAATACTCCGTATCTCCGTGGGGTTTCAATAAAAATGTTGGAGTAACGGAGGGGAAGGGCTGGCAACCAACTGTTGAAAATATCACAGAAAACCACAAAGGCAGAGAGTAGAGAGGACTATATGAAGCTTGGAAATGATGGAGGACAAGAAAAACAAAGGGTTTGTGTGAACAAAACTCCCAGGATGAACATGGCCACTCTCTTTTTCTGCCACCCCATGAGGCTTTGTTTTTTAGAAGATAAGGTGTCTTTTTTCTTCCCCCATTCCCTGCATTTTATAAACACTTCTGTCTTTCATTTATGGACCTGCTAACCGCCAGAGCAGCAACACACATGGCAGATATTATTCCCATTTCGCCAATAATGGAACTAAAGATCTGAGAAGTGATAAAATGTGCCCGAGATCACACAAGTGGCAAATTTAGCCAAAAGAACCTAGATCTTTCCTTTTTTGTTTTGTTCCGTCTGATAGAGCACCCAGTGACTCTCTGGTTTTCCATGCTCATTTTTTAAGGGGTATGGTTCAGGGCACTCAATAACAACAACAGAGAGAATGTAGGGTTGGAGTGTAAACTCCAATCTCGAGTAGCATGTTGTTTGTGTTCATTGGCTTCTGTCGCTGTGACACAGCCCTGGAGAAAACCCGTTAGGGGAGGAAGGATTTATTTTGGTTCATAATTTAGGCCCATGGTCACTTGGCTACTTTTTTCTGGACCCATATTTGATAAAACAGAACACCATGGCGGAAGGGCATGATAGAGAAGAGCTCCTTTCCTGTGACAGGGAGGAAGTGGAGGAAGACAAATGAAAGGACGGCACCGGGAATAAGACACAACCTTCCGGGGTGTGGTCCAGTGAGCCCAGTCCTCTAGCTAAGCCCCACCCCCAATCGTCCATTGGCCATGACTTAATCCATTTATGAATCCACCAATGAAGTCAGAGAACTCGGGCTTTAAGGACCTCTCCAAGGCCCGGCAGCTGGCAGCCAATCCTTCAGCACGTGCGTTCTCAGGAAACATGTTAACAGTCAAACCGTAGCGTCGCTTTGTTTGAGCCCATGCTTGCATAAGATTTACATTTCTAGGGAGCAACTTGAAAACTCCTGTTACAAAACACACAGTAGAACTTGACAAAATACAACATTCTTTTAACTGTACAGCTAAACTCTTAGGAAAGTAAGAAACATCCTGGGGAGCCAAAAACCAAAGATAAAACCAAAAGCCCTGAAAGTGTGCGGCCACACTGAGTCAGTATGCCAATAATTACCATGGCAGACTCAAGTCTTACCACTCAAAGGACTTTTCTTAACACATTATGTCATGTATCCTATATATATATATAGACTCAAGCATATGAGGGCTCACATATATCACAGGCATGCATATACAAAGGTTATTTTAAATGGCAATAATAGCACATCTCAAGGGTAAAGTATGGTTAATATCAGCAGAGTGCTTCAAAGGCACATAAAATAACAATAGGACACATTAATAGGTACTTATATCTGCTATGTGCTATGTTTAATGCAAGAATATCATATATATGTATATATATGTATACATATATATGAGACAAATCAAGTGTATGGGTAAGTCTGAAGTGATTTTAAAACCTATAATATCAACCTAGAAGATATCAAAGGATCAAAGATTTGCACCTTCATGATAGAAACATTTGACAACACCCTTGATAAGTCTACCTTGTCAAGTACACACTGCCATAGTGTCCAGTAACTTTGAATTCAGAGGAAGGAAAAGCGTCAGCAAAAATACTGTGGGTCCTCCCTTGCCTTCAGTTCAGTTACAGAAGGCTTCAGAAACAATTATACCTTTCAGATCCATTATTCTAATTGCTGATTAAACAGAATCAGGTGACATCCCTTTCTCCTGGGAACCTGTTATAGTTAACAAAACAAACACAGCTCTAGTCAGCAGGTCCTGTCTAAAAACAAAACAAAACAACTCCAAAGAGCACAGTGGCAGCTCAGTTCAATAAAAGAGATTCTAAACGCATCGACCGGCGAGGGGCCAGGCTCCAGGCTTCGGTAATTCTCAGGCCAGAGTTCTTCAGTTCTTAGCTTCTGCTGGCAAAGCTGCTGTGATTGGACCGGCATCTCTCTCACGTGGCTGTGTATTATTTCACCACAGTACTTTCAAAGTCTACTTTAAAGAAATGCAAATAGCCACTATTTTAATCTCCTAGTAAATAGATATTTTCTCCCTCAACAGAAACAAGTCTAGCATTTTCACAGCTTCAGGTTAGATTAGTTCCGAAATAATAACTGTTCCTTATTCCCTTTCTTTTGTGCTTTTGAGGATAAACCCATGAATTGAAATAACAGAATAAAAGGCCCAGTATCAAGTAAAATTTTTTTCTTCTTTTGATAGTGGATTTCTTTCCTGGGAAATGAAAATACCTTCACATTGAAATAACAGGCCAAGGTGGTTTCTCTTCTGAATGGAGTGTTGAAAAGTCCACATTCAGAACCTATTCAGTTCTTATTTATCACCATTGTTGCAAGGGACAAGTTATCAGTGTAAGCCCATCTCTACAGAGCTACGGCATGTAATAAAAAAGCTCAGTTTGGAACCAGGGGACCTGTGTTTAAGTCTCAGCTCTGCCAGTGCCTGGCTGTACGACCTCAAGAATGTCACTCTAGACCTTTGAGGCTTCAGGTGCCCATCGCACAAAGGTAGAATGTGGGGTCTAATGGAGGTCTAAGTCCCCTTCAGTGTCCAGGAGTTCTTTATCTTCTGTACTGCAGCATATTCAGAAATACTCTGGGGCTTAACTTCTTCTTCCAAAGACGAGCTATCAAGCACTGAAGACATATTTACACAGTTCCTACTCTAGCTAGACGGTGTATTTCGTGCCAGACAAACAAAGAGATATAAAACAATGTCCCTACTGTCACAGACATTATAACCCACAATGGCAGATAAACAGGTTGAGAAGAAATTTCAACAAAAGGGGATAACCAGGAGTTGCTGAATCCTTTTTTACAGAACCGCCGTTGGAATGCTGCAGAACACAACGGGCAGGCTGGGGTGGGTGCTGGAGCTGGAGGTTGAAGAAGATGATCATTTTGAGTAGAAAATGTTCCATTTAGGTGATAAAGGAAGGGCACAAATCCCCATAACCTTTAGAAAGCCTCATATTTAAAGTAATAAAGGAATTGTGTAAAATATGAAAGCAGAGGGATGGGGGAAGGCGGGCCCACACAAGGATGGGTTCAGGAGAGAGCTTGTGACTACTTAGACTCAACTCCCTTCTCTTATGGATGAAGAGATGGGCCTGGTCAGCCTGCTGGAGGTAGAAAAGTGAACTGGGAGCAGCTTAAGGTGTCCTCCTCCTACACACACTATGTTGAATTTCAGAAAGGGTTGAGATTAATACAAGAATGGGCTGGGGTCCTTAAAAAAAAGAATGGGACCCCAAATTACTAAGTATAGATAAATGAAAAGAGTTTCCTAAGTTGATCCCAGGACCAAGTAGAAGGTAAAATTAATCAATTCAGCTTGCCCCAAAATTCCAGTGAAGGACACTTAGCACAAGGGCAGTCACAGACCTGCTGCACAGTGTCACTGATACCCTCTTTCTCAGGGAATCATCAACACAGCTTTCTTTTCCTTTTAAAAAAATTACTTCTTTTTCTTTTGAGATTCAAATGCAATTACATCATTTCCCCTTTCCATTTCCATCCTCCAAGCCATCCTATGTAGTATCCCTCCTGGTTCTCTTTTAGATTCATGGCTTTTGCTTTCTTAATTGCTATATATGTACATGTACACACACACACACACACATTCCTAAGTACATATATACAACCTGATCAGTCTGTATAATGTTACTAGTATGTATGATTTCAGGGCTGACTCCTTGATATTGAATAACCAATGGGTGTGCTCTTCCCTAGGGAGGACTATTTCTGCAATCTCAGCATTCCTTACACTTCTAGTTCTTTGTGTAGGGTTGAGGCCTCACAATCATTTCTCCAACCACTTTAGCATGTCTATTGCTGTCCTTGTTCAGTTCATGGTTGGTAAGACTCTATGAGTGTAGCTTCTGATAGTCCTAGGAGACACATCTTAGGGCAAACTCCCTGATCCTCGGGATCTTACAATCACTTGAGTCTCTTCCACAATGCTACCTGACCCTTAGGTGTGGGAGCGTCTCTCTCTTTCTCTCTCTCTCTCTCTCTCTCTCTCTCTCTCTCTCTCTCTCTCTCACACACACACACACACACACACACACACACACAGGGTTCTGCAACTGTATTTTTATTGGTTGTGTTTTTCTGTAATGATCTTCATCTGCTTCAAACTAGAAAGGATCGTACTGAGTGAGGTATCCCAGACTCAGAAAGGCAAACATCTCCTGTCCTTCCATTTTTTTATTTGTTTATTAACTAATGTTTGTTTGATTTGAGACAGGTCTATATTCAAGCCTGACCTTAAACTGGGTATGTAGCTAAAGATGACCTTGAACTTCTGTTCTTCCTGCCTCCACCTCCTGATCCCTAGGATTACCCTCCTTTGCCTCATGCAGTGCTGGGAGTCAAACATAGGGCTCCTTGCCTGCTAGGCATGCACACTACTAATGAAGCTACATCTCCAGTGTTATTCCGTTCCACACTGGTGAGACCGTGGGAGATCAGTCCTGTGATCTCATATCTCCACCACTGTTTTCCCTGCCAGCCATTAAGAAAGTCCCTCATCCTGTTGAGTAAGTCTGTGGCTCCTTCTGCCACTCAGAACCTTTGGACAGGAGGCAGATGCACTCCACACAGCCCTTTGCCCTACATCTCTACAGCTTTAGAGTTTATTTTGTCCCAGCGCTTGCACTCAGCCTCTCTAAGCATCAGTGAGGAGCACCTGCTGCCTGGGAGGCCCTGAGCTAGGCTCTGCCTTCAGATAAAGCTCCCCTCATAATAAACTAGAGCATCCTAGCAGCAGCCATGGTGAGAGAAAGGACAAGAAGAGCAGAACCTGAAACCTTATAATGCTTACCTGTCCCATGGTGACAGGATGAACAAACTAAACCAATTGTAAGTGCTAATATTTACCCCAGATTATATTATTCAAAATGAGAATGCTAACTGCCAACCACTCACTATCTCAGTCCTCACCACAACCTTCTGAAAGAGGCACTATTGGTGTCCACGCTTTAGAGAGAACGTCATTCTACCCCAAACAGAAAACAACCGAATTTGATAGCTCATGAATGATGGTGTCAGGATGCAAAGCCATGTGAGTCTGCTTCTAGAATACACATCTCGTAGGAAACATGGTAGTTTGACACCACCAAGAGGAGTGAGCAGATTGAAAACCAGAGAGTGAAATCCTCTAAGAGACACTGCCGATGCCTAATACGTTAAGATGCTCTGTAGCAGACTTCCATTCCAGTTTCCTGGCAGAGAACAAGTGTCAGTCTCCCTTAGGATTTTAAGTGACAGTGTGTGAAGTGTGTGTGTGTGTGTGTGTGTGTGTGTGTGTGTGTGTGTGTGTAAGAGAGAGACAGAGAGCGTGGATGTGTGTGAGAGTGTGTAAGTGTATGTGTTACTGTCAGTACTTGTGTAAATATGCTTCATTATCTCTTCCTTCATGCTGTAATGAATGGGGGCCTTGTAGTCAGGACATAGATAGCAGCAGGCAGTCAGGGAAGAGGTCAGAGGGAAGAGAGGAGATAACTTACCCAATTAATGAGTCGATGGAGGTTTCTATAGTTACAAATCACAGAAACTATCTCCAACTACCCTCTACAAATAATTATTTATTAAAGGATATGAGTTCATACACAAAATCTCCTGGAAAGTCGGAGAAACAATAAAATGTCTGCAGTCATGAATAATGGCAAAGTCATGCCACCACGCTGTTTCATCGGGAGCATCATCTAACACCACTGTGGGCCTGAGGTCTGAGTTGTAGCTCCAATGCAGTAACTAATGCTCAGTATGGCATGGATGCTTGGAACTTCTAGCTTCAGGAGCCTGATGTAACACCACCACCCTTGCCATGATGGTTTCCCCCACATTTTTATTTTATAGAACTAGCTTCCAGTTGAGTTTGGCCCAAGTATTCTCCTTGCAAACACTAAACCCACATGCAGAAACACTAGTCACAAGGGAGACTGGGGAGACAGACATATTTGTCTTCCACAGTGGAAGGCTGACTTTAAGGCCATAAGTCAACCTCACATAGAAATATGAAAAGATGCTGAGAGACAAAAGCATAGCAATAAAATAACCATTCATCTGGTCACCTTCCAGAGAGAATGAGGACATATTGATTTGTCCACATAAAAGTATTGACAGGGACAGAAACCCAGAATGGCTCACAGTGGAGTTAATTACTTTCAAAATAATCAAGGAAGAAGAAATAACCAGTACCAAACTACTAATTCCCTCTCTTCAAAACACATGGTCTACCTCTATTTTTAAAATGCACTCAAGTCATTTTAAATAAAATAACATGAGCTGAATGAATGTCAAAAGCATTCTCAATAGAATCCTTTTGCGAAGTGAATGACTGCCTCACAGTGTATTTATAAGTCCTGGTTGGTTTACTCTAAGTAGGACACAAGTATTCAATTAATGAACTAGAAAGAAAAGGATAGTGGTTATTAAAGATGCAAAGAGTATCTGGTGAAGGATAAAGTGTCTTTGGCCGAAACTTATGACCTGGCTATTTAAGAAGACTTCCTATTGGGGGGGGGGGCCTCTGGCAAAATACCAAGGTTCACAGAGACCCTGGGAGACTCAATGGAGGAATAGGGAATCGTCTTATCATACCAGAAGGCCCATGAATTAAATCCCCTTCAATAAATGATTCAACACCTACACCCCATCAACATTTCTGTGTCCCTTTGACATACAAAACACTGGCCAGGACTCACCACTGCGAAGACAGGCAATATGCTCAGTCCCTGCCCATAAGGGCATCTGAGCTCGGTAACTGAAAGATAAGAAAGTAGAATGGAGAAGACAAAGGAAAAAGTTACTACAGGGCAAAGGGACAAAATTGCACGGTGTACCAAGGCAGCAAGAGTAAAGTATAGTGTAGGTCTAGACAGCTGAACAGGAACAGATTAGGGACCTACAGGTGGTGACATACAAAGCACAGGACACACACGAGAGTGGGGGAGGGCAAGCATGACATTGGGACTATAGGTGTCAATCTATACAATGAATACACTGGCCACCCTGACCCTCAGTGTCATACCATGACTTATTTCTGGTAAGTCGGGAAAATACTTTTGAGCCCAGCAGTAGCAGACCTCCTGGCTATATGTTTGCTGAGGCGCTGAGAAGGATGAGGAGAAAGAGTTGTAGAAGAAGAGTTAGCTCAGAGGAAATATGAGCCCCTGGGGGGGCAGAAGTAGGGAAAACAGAAATTAGCCTATGAGAGCAATAGGTGATATCATATAGGGGTATACATGTAGCCACTAAGTTGAGTTATTTTTTAGACTACATGTACAAGCAGAGGCCAGAACCCAAGCACATTACAGAATAGAGACTAATAAGAAATTCTAGGCTGAGCCACTGTGGGTTTAGCTCAAAAGTTCTTTGCCTCTACACCATAGACCACAGGGTCATATTTAACAACAGAAAGGGCTTCGTGTTGTATGATTACAGTATGTCCTGCCCCAAACTATGCTCCCTGCCTTTCAGTCCCCACCACCTGTGCCTCCACATCTGATTCTTGCCTCTAGCTCTCTGAGACTTCATTTAGTTTCATCCCCTCTCAACTACAATTCAAACACCCTGGAAAGGGAAGAGTCCTTACATCCTTATCGGTCTCCACTCAATTATGCTTCTCTTATCAGAAGCTCTCTTATCTTCGCCAGCTTCTCCTTGCACCATCTTTATAGAACTAAGCCTTTGTTCATCTTTGCTCTCCCATCCCGGTTTCTAATCTTCTGAGGGCAGAGACCGGCTGTGTCTTTTTCATCTTGGGCATCTCAACCACTAATCCCATGCCCTGTATACTGAGTGATAGATATTAGATGCCAGATTTTCCATGAGGAGCTGAGACCTTAAACAAAGTCATTTAACCTCTTGAGCTTCCTTATCTCTAACCTATCTGCCAGAGGAAAGCATTAAAATCCATTCCTTGGGTTGTTAAGAGGCTTGTATGGGAACATAGCTGGCAAACTCTAAGTCACTGTACAAATACAAATCAACATTTGCAAGCCACCAATGTAACTCCTGGCGAGTAAGTGGGCGTTGATCAGATGAAGGAACAAGGGTGCATCTCGGTCAGGAGCACCCTTTCTCTCTTCCTCAGGAGGGGAGAACAGAGAGGCGTCAGAGGCCAGCCCAGGATAAGGACGTTGGCATCGCAGACAGGTATGTGTGTCTTCTTCTGATGCTGAAGCTTAGAGGGAATTGCATCACGCTCTGGTTCTGGGGCCTTTCTTGGGGAGAGACATCAGACATGCCACACTGCCAGACCTCGACTTCTCAGGCGATCTCTGATCTCTGCCTCCTCAGATTCCCTCCTTCCCTGTCCCAGTCAGGGCTTACTGCTCATGCGTCAGCTGTGGTGCCCAGTTGCAACCTATTATTTTCATTTACCGGGGTTGGGTTGCTTCTCTGGGTTTCTGCATCTGTTTCTCTTTGAATCTGTTAACTAAATATATATCTGCTGAGCTCAAAGTATTTTTACTTCTTTTCCTTCTAGCTCCCCAGCCAATTTTGAAACCTGCCTCTCTAAAACAGTCCATTTATAAGTGGGTTGATTTGGAACATCCTTAAGCAAAGTTCATTCTCGTTATTTCTATAAACCCATTCTCATTATTTCTATAAGCCCCCTCATTCCTTTCCGCTCTCCTCCCTTAGAAACATCAACTCCATTTAGAAAAAAAAAACAAAAAACAAAAGTCACACACAGTGTGAGGGCTATGGAGACACAATGAAGAAAGTCATGGAGAATGGGGTTGGTAGAGTTATGCCCAGGAGCAGATGGCAGAACTGAAGGAAGGAACGCTGGCAACAGGGACTTCTCCTGAGGCACCAGCAATCACCCCTAGAAGGGGAAATTCAATAAAGCAGTCATTTAGGAGAAGTAACCTTTGCAGGAACATTAGAAATTACGAGATAAGAAAGCAGTGGAGGACCACGGGTCAATACTGAGCAGACGCTTCAATTGTCACAGTGTAGCACAGGATACACTCCGGAGGACAGACAGCTCTTAGCCTCCGCATTGGCATCTTTGACTATAAACTGAGAATTAATGGCAAGGGTGGCCACATCCTAGCTCAAGTTAGCTCTCAGTCCATCTGTTACCACTTATCTGGGTCAATGATAGTTAAGAATTGAACAAGTTAGAAGGAAAATTGTCTAGCTTGGTTTGGGCCTTTTATTTCCTTTTCCAATTGCAGATATAGCTGTCAGGCACCTGTACCACAGAAGTCTTTGGTAACAGCTTGGAAACCTGTGTATTAAATTTAGCCTCTGCACAAATATAAAGCCATGTTTAAGTCTGAATGCCCAGAAATCAACAATCATTGCTATGTTGGTGAAGCCAAACCAGGGTGAAATAAAACATTTTGTCCCAGAAGAAAACAGTTAGATCTAAAATAAAGAATTGGGAAGAACCAATTGAAGAGAAGGAAAGCTTTTTTTCTGGAGGGGAAGCCCAGGCACACAGTGAGTAAAGCGAGCCCTGACTCTGGCCTTCAGGCTGATCTCTAGCAAGGGCTTCATATCTGCAAACAGTGTGAGCATCTACCCTGCCTCTCAGGAGCTTAGAGTGTGCAGATTGCTGCAACCATGCATGCACATGGTTTGACTTCTTCCAGAAGTCAAAGAATAGAATTTAAAACCCCCTCAGAAATAGATCAAACCAAAAAAAAAAAAAAAAAAAAGTGGCTGGTCAGGGGCATGGCTAACTTGTCAGAATCCCAAGTTCTTTGTTTTACAGGAGGAAGATAAGACTTTTGCTGCACGATGCTGTGAGGATTTAGTATGAGGGTGTATTTGTCAATCATCCCACCCACAGAGGAAGGACAGCATAGGGATAATGAAACACTAATGTCTGTTGGTAGCTGCAGCACTGATGGATAAAAGAGTGAGAGAGAATGTGGAGGAGGAAGAAGAAGGAAAGACAAATCAACTAGGTCTAATTTCTTGGAAAGGGAAGGAATAATAACATTTATAAACTCAAAACACAAGTTTGGGCTTTGACAGCACCTACACTAGAAATTGGATGATACCGAAGAGATTAGCATGGGTCCTGCACAAGGATGACAAGCAGATTCCTAAAGTGTTCCCTCTTTCTGTGTTTTGTCATTTTTCCTTAGATGCCTGTTTGCTTTGTGGTGAGAGACCGAAGGGTGTGGATTTGGATGGAAGGGGAGGTGGGGAGAAGCTGGGAAGAGTAAGGGAGGGGAAACCATAACCAGAACATACTGTCTAAGAAAAATCCATTTTAAGTAAAATAATAAATAAATAAATATTAAGAAGTAAAAGGCAAGACTATTGTTGGAAATTAAAATTGGTACAGATACTGTGGAAACATTGTTAAAGTTCTTTCAAAATCTGAAAGAGAAAGTGCCACATGATCTGCTCATATTATTCCTGTGCATATGACCAAAGAAAATGAAGTCAATATTATAAAATCTATAGCTGCATACTCATGGTTTTTGTGACACTATCCACAATGGTTAAGACAGGAATTCAGTCTCTATGCCCATTAACATATGAATGGAATATAGACACACAGACGAATGTATGTGTATGTGCGCATGTATGTATATATGTATGTATCCACCCATAGTAGGGTACTATTCAGTCACAAAGAAAAATAAGATCCTTTTATTTACAACAAGAAGACACAAGTTAATCTAAATAAGCCAGACACAGAGTGACAAGTATCACATGATCTTTCTCATGTGTGAAGTTGAAAAACAGAGCTGAAAATGAGTGAGAAATTATGAGGGACTGAGCAAAACACTGAGGCTAAAGGAGGGTCAAAGGACACCATAAAATTACCTACATAAAAATAGAGCAGTGAATCCCATTAATTTGTGCAACAAATAGATGGTAGTCATTATATATATTTTTATATTGAGTTTTGATATATTTACGTGTGTTCTTGCATGTAAATACATACACCATGTGCATACTTTGTGCCCCTGGGACAAGAGTTACAAATAACTGTGAGCTGCCAAGTGGGTTCTGGGAACTGAACCTGGGTCTTCTGCAAAAGCAAGCAGTGCTCTTAACAACTGGGCCATTTCTGCAGCCTTGAAATTATTTCTAAAATGTGTAAATAAAAACACCAAGGAAGAGAAAGGGAGGGAGGGAGGGAAGGAGGGAGGGAGGGAGGGAAGGAAGGGAGGGAAGAAAAGAGAGAGTATTCTCAGGTGAGGGCTCCTTTATAAAACTCCATTCTCTTCTGTCTTACATAAAGTTATTTTTTTAATGGCCAAAAGATACAGATGAGTGCTTACATATTGAGAGACAGCCTTCCTACCTACTGAGAAGGCTCAAGAATGTAGAAATGCTTGTTTGTTAGTTTTAAGGCATAATTTCAACATATACCTCTGACTTGGGATTCTCTAGATAGATCAGGGAGATCCGCCTGCCTCTGCCTCCCAACTGCTGTGATTAAAGGCATGTAGCACCACACCTGGCCATGTTCTTAAAAAGAATCATTGCCAGATGTAGCCTATTGCACAGATTGTCAAATCTGCTCCAATTCTATTGCAAAAACATTAATGAAAACACACTAAGCACCAGACATTATACTAAGTGCTAGGCATCTAAAAATAAAGAGGAAAAAGGAGTTTGTGACTTAGATGGAAAAAAAACAGTACCACGCAATGCTATGGATATGAGTACTTAGCATTGTTATAGATCTTGGTCTATTGATACAAATTTAAGGTCAATTTTGTTATATATGTATACTTCTGCTCTTGATTAAGGTATTATGTTTGTGCAGCTCACTTAAAAATGTAATGTATAATTAAGAAATACAGGTTAATAGAGAGTCGTCTATAATAGTCAAGCTTGTAGTAATGTTAGTTAGATTTTCTAGATATATAGAGATATAATTTAGTTATATAGATAATCTTCAAACCTTTCAAAGACCTTCAGAATATGGCATTTAAAAGTATTAAGAGTTTAAGACTTTTCATGACAATGAGACACATCTGCTCCTGGCAGCACCAATAACTTCAAGAGGATGATGGGCAACCCTATGGTGTTGGTTAGCCATTTGGGCAAGAAACTACTCTTGCCTGGACTGTTTGATGCTATGCTGTATGAACTGGACATGCAGAACCCAGAGAGAAATGACTGCTGAACTTGCCTAAAGGTAAGACAGTCCTTCGGGGACTGCTTCATCAAAGAGACTGCCAGACATTCTGCAGGACACAGAAAAAAGTGACTGACAAACTGCCAATATAGGTAGAACTTTCTTTGAAATTTCCTGCTTTGTGGAAAAGTCTGCTGGATACTATGGGCCTGTAGGCTGAAGATGGGTGCCCCAACAATACAGAAGAACTTTGAGTGATTGTCCAGGCAGCGAGATGTCTCTGTCAATTCTAGAGTTTTGGAAATTGCTTACAAAGCACTTCCTGATTACTTAGGTATTATTATATCCTTCTGGAGTCTTTGATAGAGTTGAAAAATAGATAGTTATAGTTTTCCTTAGTTGTAATAAAAGATAAAATAGATATAAATATTGTAACTATAATTCTTGCTTGATAATTGTTTTTGTTATATGTAATTTTACTATTTTAAAGTTAAAACCTTCCTTTTTATTTAAACAGAAAGGAGAAATGGTGTGGGAGGTCCTCCTGTATTTGTGTTACTTATATTGGTTAATGAATAAAGAAACTGCCTTGGCCTGTTGATAGGGCAGAGTAGAACTAAGTGGGGGAAACTAAACTGAATGCTGGGAGAAAGAAGGCAGAATCAAGAGAGACTATGTAGCTGCCAGAGGGGAAAGACGTGAGCTACCAGCTGGAACTTTGCTGGTAGGCTGCGAGCCTCGTGGTAAAATATAAAATAATAGAAATGGGTTAATTTAATATGTAAGAGCATGCTAGGAATATGCTATAGTGATTGGCTAAGCAGTGATTCAATTAATACAGTTTCTGTGTGGTTATTTCCGGAATCTGGGCAGCTGGGAAAGGAACAAGCAGCCTCCTACAACAATGTAACGATACCACAGAGGCATCACAAGCAGCAGCAATTGCAGTAGTTACCTGCCTGGCAGATGTGGGGGTTCTTTATTGAAAATCTATCTGAACTCCTGACTGGAAGAGGTAAGGCAAAGAACAGAGAGAGAGAGAGAGAGAGAGAGAGAGAGAGAGAGAGAGAGCCACCAATCAGGGTTGGCAGAATGATTAGGGCAACAAGTATCTGTATGTTCCTTTTGTGGGGGTTGTCACCTCCATACTCAAGCAACACAATACTACCTTGCACGCTAACTCATGAAAACAATTCTTGGCAAAATTGTCCATCTGTTGTATTCAGGATCTATAGTCTTATCCTTCTGAGAAAAAAAAATGAGTGAAATGCCCATTGGTACTTATGGCATTATTATTATTATTTCTGGAAATATACTGATGTAAATTCAGTTATGAGAATTTTGATCATGCTGATGAATCAGGTCAAGGGCAAGGCAGAAGTTGGAGAGATGGATTATTTGGAGCTGAGCGTAACATTAGCACAAGCATGAAGACACTTCTTGGTAATTTCTTGATGCAAAGCCATGTTGGAACAGCTGCTGTAAGAAAGAAAAAAAAAATCTGTCATTGATTCTAGACACCCAGAAAAGTATATAAAGGGGAAAGGGTGGGGTTTTTTGTTTTGTTTGTTTAATTTTGTTTTTGTTTGCTTTGGTTTGGTTTTGGTCTGTTTAAATGTCTGTTCGGGAGCCTCATGCGGGAAAGGGAAGATAGATTGCTTTCTGTTATGCAAAGCTCAGAGCACTTGAGTTTGCAAACGTGATTTGTTCTTTGCTCCTGCTGTGGTGGCTAAGATGTTACTAGCAGTGTGACCAGTTTGGGGTGAAGATGCGTGGTGAGACCATGATCGTAAATGTAGTGTTCACAAAATGTCTGGCAATTGTGCAAGTGAAGAGTCTTCCTGATTCCAAAGCCAGTGGTGTGAAGTGGAGTGGAAGAGCCCAAAACACCATCCAAGACTGCACCTCCATCTGGAATTTACAGTGCATCATGGAGGAATGGGGCCAAGATTACCGATCCTCAGAAAAATCTTTACTCCTACCGAGTGTGAAAAGACAGAGATGAAAGTGGTATTTTAAACAGAGGAAGGGGGAAGAAAGCTTTTGGACTACATATCAAACATGTAGTTCATATGAAAATTACAAGCTAAATACTCACCAAACCCCATGTTGAGCAGCTATAGTGTGCAAAAGAAAAGGCGTGCCCACTGAAGGACCCTCTGTCCTCACATGCAGATAACTTCAAATGCATTAAAAAGACTAGGAAATGCAGGGCAGGGGGATAAACATTAACAAATATATGTATCCTGGGGCTGGAAATGTAGCTGAGTTTATGGATTGTTTGCCTAGCATGCAGGAAGCCCTGGAATCAGTTCCCCATATAACATAAAACAGAGTGGTGGCACATACCTATAATCCCAGCATTTGAGAGGTTGAGTCAGGAGAATCAGGAGCTCAAAGCAAATCAAAGTACCAATCCTTAGCTTCATGGTAAATTCAAGGCAACTTTGAACTAAAGGAGACCCTGCCTCAAAAAATGAGTTAGAGGGGTGCTAACTAGCAAATGAAAACCAAGGATTCATGACCTAAGTCTGTTACTTATTTGCTGTGAGGCCTCTTGTACAACTCATTAAGCCTCTATTCTCTTCTATGAAGCAAGAGGCTTCAAATACATTAAGGACAGGAAACAGATTTGCAGTTAGGCATTGACTCTGACCAATCGCTCTGCAGGGAGTTGTGATGATATGGGTTCTAAAACTACACCCCGGTTCAGTGGGGGGGAAGTGCCACTTTAGATTAGCAACAACTACCAGGAATTTTAAAATGCAAAACGTTGGAGGAAGAAAGCTGTCCATCTGCAATCCCTCTGAGCAGCTGATAAGGATGTCTCCCAGCTCTAAACGGAAGGGGCAGGTTTGTTTTCCGTCTGCTCACACACCTCCTGAGTATCCCACGAAGGCTTGCCACTGCTCTGCTCCTTAGCACGGAGCTAATCGCAGAGGCCCAGCATTTATAGAGCTTGAAATATTTTAGAAACACAAACCCATGTCCCTCTAGAACACAATATGACTGTGTGGTTATGGAACTGCACCCAGCGCTCCACGAGCATAGATGGGAAGACCGCACCGCCTGGGGATTGGTCCTCGGGACTGACTCTGAAGAGTAGTAAGTGGCTTCTAAGTGTAATGTGCAGATAGAGTTGCACACAAGTGCAAAGTGCTCATCATGCTCAGGAGAAAGCAGGGAGCCCAGTAAAGGCACAATATCAGGTTTTGCTCAGGAGTAACAAGAAATATCCCGGGAAAATTAAATCAAGACAACGTGGCATACTCTGTAGGCCAGAATATAAAGGGTATGCTGACCAGGCAATGAGGATTCCAACAAGATTTTTTAAATGAGACGTAAATACTTGAACTTAAATGGAAGTGTTCTATTCCTCCAGAGCCCAGTGAAGTCCAGACTGGATGAGCAGTGCAGGCTTGAAATTCTGTATGTGAGGCAAAGGTTGCATTTAGAAGAGTTCTACATAATACTGCACCCGAGAAGGGGACCAGGATTAAACCCAGGGACACAAAAAAGGTTCTTTGGAAGAATGGCAAAATCAGGAAGAAGTAAATGTAAGAGAACTTCAACTTGATGAGAGGGAAGGAAGCTTAGGTTGATCAGGAAGAAGCCCATGAAGAAAGTTGATGCTGAAACTGGGGATGTTCAATGACTGGGTATCCATGAAGTCAAGCTGAGAGCAGCTAATGAGACTATTCAAGTCCATGGCCCTTTCTATTTAGTCATTTACTTCTATGTATTTAGTACTTGGTAAAATAATGTGTGTTCACAGATTTACCAAGTATCATTAGGCCTAAGATTATAAAGATCACCTGGGAGTGGGGTGGGGGAGGTGCATGTCTTTAATCCCAGCATTACATAGTCAGGGACAGGCAGATCTCTGTGAGTTTGAGGCCAGTTTGGTCTACAGAGCGAGTTCCAGGACAACCAGGGCAGTTACACAGAGAAACTCTGAAACCCTGTCTTAAAAAACCAAAAAGAAAAAAAAAAGATTATCAAGGTCCGCATTATCAAATTTAAGGACATTAAAAAACATTAAAGGCCAAGTTAGATGACTGAGTGGGTAAAGACGCTTGCTGCCAAACCAGACAACCCAAGGTCAACCCCCAGGAATCACATATTAGAAGGATAGAACTGACTCCCCAGAAGTTGTCCTCTGACCTCCACACAGGTGCTGTACCATGCATGTGTATGCATGTACACACACACACACACACACACACACAAACACACACACACATGTTAAATTGGATTATTTCTATAGAAATAATATAGACCTTGCAGAGTCTCTAATATATTATCAGTGTGCTTGTGAGTCCAATAGCCATGGGATGCAGCATCCAGGGAGCACCTCACAGGATGGGTGCCCCACAGCAACGGTAGCACAGGACCAATTGTCTGAAAGTATCTGGAGACTGTTTTAGAGAGCTTTCAATTCGAAGAAACATAGTTTATTTTTATTGTCATTTTTTTTACAAAGAAATCATTTTCTCTTTCATTTTTGAGGCGATGAGATTGTGTTTCAAAGGACAATAAAGCACATACAGACAGAAGCTCAAGTGGAAATCAGGGAACAGAAGGGATGAGTCGCTAGGGAGGTGACTGAGACAAAGCACACACTAGTGCAGTTAGCAACACCTACAGAGGAGCTATTTCTAGGGAGATGGAGGGGATGGGGAAGCGATGAGAGGAACAGGAAGCCAAGTGTGGGATGCGCCACACACACAGAGATGGGTTCTTCCCATCCCTGTAAGTTCCAGCACCGCATTTCAACTACAGATTTGCCTTTTGCTGTCGACCGGCAGCTACTTCAGTCTTTAAACTACTTTTGATTATCAGTTCTCCAAATACAAACATCCCTGGGCTATCCACCATCATAGCCTATTTGGGAGAAGAGTTTGACTTCATATTCAACTTCAAAATATCATCAATATGCAAAGTATGCAAAGCCAGAGCCAGCTCACTGCAGTCTCTGTGAGGATTAGAGATGGGCGTGCCCTCGGGTGGGCACATGGCTTGCTGAGGAATAGTGCTTGGTAGAAACCTGTCAAAGGAAATGCTTTCTCCAAGCAAATAAAACTGCTTGGAGAGTGTGTGGCCTGCAGGCAGAACACAGAGTCTCGGTTCACACCCACATCCGCAACCTATCAATTCCTAGGCAGTACGCAGTCAGAATAACTGTGGACAGAATCCCTCTCAGGCTCAACGTGTCCCTCTGAGCCCCATGGAAAATGCTTCAAAAAGGAACAGGTTTTCTTTCTCTTCTAGCTTAAGTGTCCTAAATCAGAATTTTGTCATCTACCAACTGTGAAACTGTGACCAAAAAAGATGAAGATATAAAGATGTGCTGTTAAGTAAGAGAAGCATTATGTAGTCTTTTCCTCCTCCTCCTGCTCTTCCTTCTTCTCCCCCTTCTTCTTTTAGGGTGTTAGATTCCCCTGGAGGCAGACTTACAGGTAGTTGTGCGCCCTCTGCTCTGGGTGACGGAAACTGAACTGTGGCCCTCAGGAAGAGCAGTCAGCTCTCTTAACTGCCGAACCATCTCTCCAACCCCAATCTTGGATTTCTCTGGATTCTTTTATATTTTTAGCCACAGGGTCTGAGAGTTTGAGAACATCAAGGAGAGTTTATGAAAACCAAACATGCAATCTTAAAAGCGAACATGGACCCAAGTACCTAGAAGTGTCCATCTCTGCAAGGTCTGAAACAAAAGTTAATATGGATAGAGGGAAGAGTTTCAGTGGAGTAGTTGACAAAAGAGCCACGTCAGTACTGGCAAAGTGACAGAATCTGTACATCCATCAAGGTCATGATGCAAGAGTTTCTGCCCTTAATGATGTTGAAAGAGAACATGAAGCTTCCTTTGTTACAATAGGGACCATGTTAGAACAATGAATCACCAGGAGTCCTGTGGCCGTCTTCTCACCCATTCAGGCTAAGGAGTCCCTTTGTTTTGCAGGAATCATTTTTAGATGCATCGTGTAGATCTCAAAGTCCTAGAAAGGAAGGGAGCACCCACTCAAAGGTAATTTATCCTATGATACTTGACACTAATCTTATGACATATATGTATATATATGACATACATATATACGTACATGCACACACATATATAGCACACCCATGCACATGCAAGCACACGCGTGTGTGCACACACACACACACATTGGTGTTCATTTCAACCAGAAGAGATAAAAAAGGTAGACTATCTTGGAGCAAGAAAAGTCAGATGAGAAAATACAAAGAGGGCCACAAATCTACATTTAGTGACCTTTGATTGTAGTTTTGCATAGATATAAAAGGAACAAACTCCCCTGAAGAACTGGAGGATGTCTCCTGGATATGACAGGTCACCTTTTCCTGGAGGACCAATAGATATGGCAGAGAAAGAATGCACAATACTTAGTCTGAGATTTGTTCAGATGAGCCCCCCTTGTCTGCTGTGCTTTGAGAGAAAGGGGGTTAAGGAGACATCAAGAACAGCACTTTCTTCCTTCAGGGTGATCATCCAGAAGAAACAAGCAAATGCTACTCAGGGCGGGTTTGGTTTTGAAGGGTCAGACACTTCTAGATAATCTAATAGACTAAGTTTACAATACATCCAGGTCTGACTTCATTTTATCCCCCCCCCATCTCTAGTCAAGTATGTAAGCCCTCTCAGTGACTTGTCCATAGAAATAAATCACCCAAATAAGCATCCATTTCACAGCTTTTGAGAGGATAGGGTTGCCCCTTAAGGAAAGGACAATATTCCCATAGGGAACATCTCCCTATTCATTGTAACACTGTGCCCCCTCAGTCAGGCACCCTGAAGCCTGTTGAGGACCTAGAGCCAAAACACCTCTTGGACACCATCCTCTTGCCACCCAGGGTCTTGAAGTTCTCAATTCTCCTGTAGTAAATACTTGCCCTTGTTTGCCCTCTGCTGCCCGCCCACTCTGCTCTTGAGAAGCAGGCAAGAACCTGGCCGGAGATAGTCAACACCTCCACCAACTGTTTCATTCCAGTGTGTTTGATCAGGAATCGGGAATGCCTTGGGATCACTGAGAATTGGGTAAATCTCCTGCTAGGACAGAAGCCCAAGGCAAGGAGAGTTCCCTAATCATGAGTGACCTCTACGTCTACCTCAACAACGTCAGGCTTCACAAATGTCCAGGGCCGGTCATGTTGGCCTTGGATGACTTCCTAGCTCCCTCCTCCCCAAACTTCTGCAGCCAATGTGTGTTGAAGTCCAGGCCTGCCAAATTTGCTGAGGACTAGATGGACCCTGATTGGCTATATTTAGTTAGATATAGCTGTTCAGGGAAGAGATTTTCAAAAGTTACCATCACATTTGGTTGCTATGGAGGTCTTTAAAGGTCCCAATTGCCTGCTTTTCTGGTAAGGTCAGGTTCTGGGCTCTGGCTGACAAAATCCGAGGACCTTGTGTACCTGGGGATTTTGTTTCCCTTGCATCCCCCTTAACTTCAGGTTTGAGTTTCCCACCAGTCAGAAGACCCTGCACCAGACAGAAAGCTATGCACTCAGGGGCAAGCTCTGTACTGAGAGCCCTTCTACCCCACCACTCGCATGACCTTCCCGACCATCCGTTTACACTTGGTTCTATACCAGCGTGTACATACATGTATGCTTCAGAATCTCCCTGTTTTCTTAAGCACATCAATCATGCTGGATATAAAATAGTTTGATACTGTATAACTTCGTCTTAATGACTATATGCGAAAATCTTACTTCCAGATAAGACACATTCATAGGTTCCAGTGGACATGAATTTGGGGGAAAATTTATATAGCTCAGTATAGTACGGGAGACTGAGGTCATCTTATTGTCACTGTTACCCCAGCATATGGCTAATGGTAGATTATATATTTTTCCATTATATATTTAATGTGTAGCTCCATATGTGTACATGTACATATTTTCATATATATTAGCAAACCAAGTAACCATCTTAATGGAGCACATAAATTAATAGAGTACATTTAACATATAAATCAGTTAATCTGATATAGCAATAAAATATTGTAAGTAGCAGGCTGGGAATACAGCTTCAATTTCTGAAGTGGAAATATCAACAAATACCTCTAATGGAAACATGTAAGAATTCCTCTAACAGAAACATGTAATACTCTCTGCGGCTCTAAATCCTCACCAGCACTTAACATGCATGATAATTTAAAAAATGTTTTCAATTCCAGTATGTCTTGGTATCTATTTGTGGGTTTTCAATTTATATTTTTTGTTATCACTAATAAAGTTTAGTACCTTTTGGTTATTGAACATTTTTATAAATCCTCCTTTTCAAATGCTTCATCCATTTTTTTCTTGGGTTCTTTAGTGTTCTTAACTATCAGAAGTTATTTAGACAATTCTGTTTCTGTGCCCTTTGACAGTTAGGTAAATTGAAAATACTTTCTCAGACTCTACAGCTTTTCTTCTTATTGCATGTCAAAGCTCAGCCTTACTAGAAGGCAGACAAAATTTAATAAGCAGAATAATTCTTAAAGAATCTTCCCATGCTCAATAACCATGTCAGGGAAAAGCCAGGAAAGGAACAGAGCACCCAGGGAAGCAAACTTGCAATGCAGGATTTGGCTAACTGGAGCAGCCTCAGCTAGAACAGGCAAGCCTGTCCTTCAGATCTGACGCCAGTAGAGACAGACAAACAGCCCTTGTGCCTCTCTACCTCTGCAACTGAGACAGTTGCTGATGCCAGTCGCCTGGGCTGTGTGGCCACCAAAAATTGTGTGCCCCAGCAGCCCAAGCAGTAAGCTCCACCAACCTCAGTGTGATGCTTTTCTTTCTAGGGACAGAAATTCTTGATTTTAGCGTTGCTCATTTTAACGACTATCACCCTTATCTTTAATGCCATTTAAAAGGATTTTCTTACTTAAATTCATGAAGACATTCTCCATGACTCTTCATATTCAGATACATGACCTCCTTGAAGGTTGACTTTTTTGTATAGTATGAATCAGGCTTAACTTTTTTCCACACTGATTTGTAATTCCTCTCAGCATCAATCTTTCACACAAACAGAACAGAATTGATAATGGTTGGTCAGCAGAAAGCCAAGTGACTCTTATGAATGTCTCAGCTACATAGGAGCCTGAGAGAATGCTCAGAAGAAATATTAATTTGAGCCAATTCAATTCTACTTGAAATCTTCCTCATGTTTCAGAATCTCGACAGCTTGTTCTTATAAGCCAGTTAAAGACACTTGCCTATAAGGTTTAAATTAAGAGCTAAGTGTGAAATGATAAGCACATTCTGGAGCTCAGTAGATTTTTGCTATTGCTATTATTCCAGGGCTAGGGTCAGTCCCAACACATGGCTTGTTCAAAATGCTAGGAGTTATCACAGTCTCATTTCAGTAGAACATATTCCATGATTGGTGTACGTGTGTGTGTGTGTGTGTGTGTGTGTGTGTGTGTGTGTGTAGTGTTTAATTCAGGGAAAACCCCTCCCCCATTCATCTCATCAGCCTTACTTTTATGATTCCTTCTATAATCAGATGAGCCTTGACCAGTAGCCAGACAACACTCTCCACAGGATGTCACAACACCTGTTTAAAAGCAGATGCACAATGTGCTGCCATTTCCAGGAGCAGACAAATGGCAACTCACCCAGTCCAGAGTGGAATGTGGCCAGCATAGCTCCTACCATCACACTTGCCAACCTTCAAACACTTTGCAAAATAAATTCTAAGTAGCTCAGTAATGCAAATAATTCATGAAGAATCTGTGCTCCAAAAACACATATGCACACAAGGAAAGAGCAGCCTCAGCTGAACTGTGTTTTCCTTCACTAGAGTGGCGTCTAGTTCAGATCTAATTTCTGGATAACACAGGCATAGGCGAGAGCATCTCCTGGGCTGTGATGGTTTTTAACTGGTAATCTAGTTCCAATGACAACAGCCTCTTCAACATCACAGCTTGTACCTTTGGTAGTTTAAAAATAAAACAAATTGAAAATATCAGAAGGTGTGTGTTCAACATCAGTAGCAGCAACAAAACCCTCACACTGTTTGCATCATTCTGATATTTATCATTTATTAATACAGAGTTGGAAGAGTGAACACGCTCCATGGCATCATCAAAGACCAGAGATCTTTTCAACTTCCCACTCCACTATCCTTGGGGTATTGACTTGCATCCCAAAGCATGCAGCTCTCGGTAGCAAGGGGATGCTCATCCTTCACAGTATCTTTAAATGCTGGTGTTCAGAAGCATTTTCACCTTTTCCACCAGAGACTTAAAAAAAACTCCTCAGATCCTTTTGCTCCTCCATCACCCTGTTCTGGGAGACATTCCCACGCAGCTCAGTGTCCCGGGACACTCATCTTCTTTTAGTTTTATCACTGGTGAAGAATAAAGAACTGTCATCATTGGTTTCAATCCATCCTGATGATGACTCTCCATTTAGACCAGGCACACCATTTCTCAACAGGATTAGAGCTCTGACTTTAAGAAAGGGGAATCTAATAGGTATGGAACCGGCAAGCCACTACTCTACACCACACTCTACAGACACTCAGTTAGAGTGGAGAAGAGCCTACCCCCAGAGGATAATACCAAGTCCAAACTGTGGCTCTCTTTGGGTGCAGAAGACTGTGCTGGCTAGGTTTTGTTTTGTCAAAGTGACCCTAACTATGGTCATCTGGGAAGAATTCTTCACTGGTTAAAAATGTCTCCATCAGATTAGCCTGTAGGGCTACAGGGAATCCCGGAGGCAGGAACTGAAGCAGAGGGCATGGAGGGGCACTGCCTACTGACTTGCTCTTATGATTTGCTCAGCCTGCTTTCTTATACAACTTAGAACCATCACCTGCAGGCCATGGCACCCCTGTAGGCTGTAAGATGAAATAAAGGCTTTCCACCTCAAGCTGCTATTGGTCATGCAAATTACGGCAATGACTAAATTCAAGGTGTTTGGGACATGTAAGGGTAATGTTTCTTTCTCTTTCTAATGTTACATATTTGTATTCTACAGTAACTCAGCATTGTTTTCATAATTAAGGAAAAGGCTTAAGAATAAAAGCACTTATAAACCCCATTACCTACCAGAGAAACCAAAGGACAAATATCTTAATTGCAAAAAATTGCCCTGAATCCCCTGAGGAATGAATTTGAATGGAAAAGGAACTTGATACATTTGGCAAGGCCCCTCACTATCATCAATATCTGCTTGAGAAAGCAAATTCTTGGCTCTTAAGCTCCTTTCATCAGTATTTTGAGAGACGGTGGGAAACCCATAAGTTTAAGTGTTCATTTTTGTGGCCACATGTTTGATATCAATATCCTTTTAGAGAATAATTCTTGCTGTAATTTTTACCATTTCTCTGAACAACAAAGCCCTAGATGGCTTTATTACCAAAAAAATTAGCATTGCAGGAGGCTAATATCACAAAAGTCCTTGAAACTGTTTACTGTGGTTCCACTCCTGAACTCTGCCCCTGGAATCCTAAACTCTGCCTGAGAAGGATCTTGTGTTGTGTTGGTTCCTTGTGTCATGGAAGAGGAAGTGGAAAAAGAAGAGAGAGAGAGAGAGAGAGAAAGTCCCTGGGCTTCTAATGTCACTATGGGGGTTTTGTTCATGCCAAATGATACTGGATCCCCTAAAGAGAAAATAACTGAGTATCTGATGCCTTTATAAAAGGTAATTCTGAAACAATGCCAAAAATCTTTATTCTGCAAGGCAAAGCACAGAATAAATACAAGGTATTTATCATTTATTCATCAACTAAAGCATATGATGTATTATTATCTGGAATATAGCAATACACCATCACTAATAGTAAAAACAATTTCATTTGTTTAGTTTGAAATAACATTCCAAAATTTGTTCTAAAAGCTTTACATAATTTATCATATTTAATCTTCACATGAAAAACAGAAGCTATTGTCATTATTTCACCAATGAAAAAAGAATTTATAATTTTGCAACATCACAGGTTGGGATGCAGCTAAACCAAGTTTTGCAATCTTCCCAAATTCCAAATTCCAACACTTCCTTCCTGCTGCTCCCATGTCAAAGCATCTAGCAAAGGAGACAGAGTGATAGTCAGGTGCTGAAGCCAAAGGGAATCTTCAAAATGTGGAAAAAGAAAAATTCATACTAAAGACCCCAGATCATCAAGGCAATCCTAACTGAGAAGAACAAAGCTGGAGACATCACATACTTAATCTCAAAACATACCATGAGGCCATAGGACCCCAAACAGCACAGAACTGGCATAAAAGCTGACTCACGGATCAAAGGAACAGAATAAAGATACTAGAAACAAACCTAAGCACCTGTCCAGTTGATTTAGCAAAAATGGCTACAAATGCACTGGAGAAAAGGCACTCTCTTCAGGAAATGGGAAAACTGGATACTCAATACACAGGGTTAAAAACTGATTCCTATACAAAGGCCAACTCAAGGTGGATCAAAATCTGATATTATAAAATTACCAGGACAAAACAAAAGAAATAGTTCAAGACATTAGTATAGGCAAGTATTTCTTAGGCAAGATTCCAAAAGTACAGGAAACAAACAAATGGGCAAAAAGGATTAATTAAACTCTGTCATGTAGAACAAAGAACGAATCAACAGAGATTATAGTCAACCCATGTAATTAATGTAAAGAAAATATCTGTAAACTATCCTATTGCCTAATATCTGGAATATAAAAGTACTCAAAGATCTTAGCAGCAACATAATTTACAAATAAGGGGGATAGTTTTAGTAGACATTCTTAAAGAAGAAATACAAATGACCAACAAGTTTATGAAAAATGCTCAAACCCACATTCACATCAGAGCAATGGACTGAGTTCCAAGGTCCAGTTGAAGAGCAGAAGGTGGGAGAAGATGAGCAAGGAAGTTAGGACCATGAGGGGCTGGTCCACCCACTGAGACAGTGTGCCTGAACTAATGGGAGCTCACCAAATCCAGCTGGACTGGGACTAAACGAGCATATGATCAAACCAGACTCTCTGAATGTGGATGCCAATGGGGGCAGACTGAGAAGTCATCAATGACACTAGGACCTATCTCTTCTGCATGTATTATCTTTTTGGGAACCTAGTCTATTTGGATGCACACCTTCCTATGCCAGGATGGAGGGGGGAGCGCCTTGGACTTCCCACAGGGCAGGGCACCATGCCCTCTTTTAAGGAAGCAGGGGGAGGGAGGAGAGATGGAGGGGAGCAGGAGGGGACTGGGAGAAGGGGAGGAAATGTAAATTTTTTGAATGAAAAAAATAAAAGAATATGAAAAAAAGAAAAATGCTCAAAACCATTGCTCAAGTGATTGGGGCCACTTGTTTGAACAACAGGTGTCACAATCTTCTTGGTGCAGACTTGACACATCCATCCCAGGTCATCAGACCATCTGGAGCAAGGCTCCAGACAAGTCATAGAAATGCAAATCAAAACACAGTGAGACATCAACTCACCTGGGATGAAATGGCTGTTAACAAAAAAGGCAAAACATCACATGTACTGGACAAGGATTTAGAGAAAACAGAACTCTTACAACACGCTACTGGTGGAGATGTACAGTCATTCGCTATGAAACATTGTAGGGAGGCTTGTTCTCCAAACAATCCAAAGCAGACCCCCTAAAGGATCCAGCTATCCCATTTGTAGGTGTACATCCAAAGGAAATGAAATCAGTACATGCAAAAGATGTTGCACGTGTTTATCCCATCATCGGTCACAACAGCCAAAATTCACAGTATGTTTATCAACGAGCAAGTCAAGACTATGAGATTTATTGGTCCGGTGTACTATTATTTAGTCATAAGAAAGAATCAAATCCAGCCATCATGGCAAAGTGCACGGAGCTAGAAGCTACTGCTCTAAAGTATCATCCTTTTTCCACTTTGTCAGACACAGAAAGAGGCATACTGCATGTTTACTCTCACATTAAGTAGCTAAAAATCATGTCTATCTGAGTATAGAATAATAATTACTACTGGTTACAAGTGGAGGAGAGAGGAGAGAGAAAGGTTGAATAATAGGTGGCAAATTGATAACAAAAAGAATTAGTTTTAGTACTATCCAACACAATGCACTTGCTGACAAACATCTTGATTAGCTAGAAGACATTAAGCCAAAGCTTTGGGATACAGTTCGGTGGCAGAGTATTTTCCCCATATCTGTAAGGCCCTAGGATCAGTCCCAGTCCTACAAAAATTTTAAGTAAACACAAAACATTGAAAAGGAATTGGAATCACTAATTACTTTGACTTGATTAGTACAGGCCTACATGGACAAAATTGCCATAGCGTACCCCATATCAAAACAATTTTAAAAGAAGAAATGTGCAAGACATTTAGATGAAATTAGTGTAGGAAAGGCAAGGAGGCCTGAGGCAGCCTAGCATTAGCACTCCCCAGAGATTAAAATATAAATAAAATAATCATGTTTCTTACAAGACCGATGTGTGTATTAGCTCAGGTTTGTCAATATCCCTGATAGTCATAAAATAATGGTTCATACTTACAGACACATACTTAATACATTCACACCCCAACATTAGGGTCTTACAGACACATACTTAACATATTCACACCCCAACATTATGGATTTATAGACACATACTTAACACACACACACCAACATTAGGGACTTAGGGCCATTCTATTATCTGGAGATGGTGGGACAGTAAGCTCCAGGTATTAGATTATATTTTACACTTACAGAGAGACTTTTACAGGAAATAACTGCTTCTCCTTCCCAGACATATGAACTAGAGGAGCAAAGCCATGATACCGGCAAGCTGCCCCATGGCAGTTTAGAAATAAACATCTCAGACAGTGAAGCAGAGGAAAAGCCATGATTCAGGGCAGATGACAATGAATTGGAAAGAGAAGCAAGATGACCATCGTGCTGAGGTGCCGAGATATCTGTATTTGCACTCAAAATCTGTTTTCTCCAGAATCCTGGTCTGTCTGAGAACAACCCTTGTCCGCTTAGATGATTCTTCATCAAATACAGATTGAATGCTTGATGTGTCTGTCCCATTCTGGGCACAGTGAATAGAGAAGACTGTCAGACTAAACTCTACCTCTATAGCACATGTAAGACTCCCTTTTTCAGAAATACTAAAATATGCTTAAGTTTGCATTACTGTGTGAATAAAGATGATCACAGTTTCAAAAGATAAAAGTCAACTTTAAACTTCTCTCACCTCCAACCTCAGCCAAGTAAATGCTACTGAAATTGTTCTAACACATGTAGCTGGAAAATGTGGCAATACATGTGGAACACAAGACCAAAGGTAACGAGGTTGTGAACTCAAACAATCAAAGAAGGAAAAAAAGATCAGGACGAGGCAGGCACGGTGGGACACACTTATAACCCCTGTATTCAGATGTCTGAGGCAGGAGGTTCATAAGTTTAAAGACTACCTGGCTTTAAACTATAGTGAGTTCCAGGCCAGCCTGTACAAAAATCAATCAAATATAGTTTCAAAAAAATCAAAATGGATGAAACAAATTGAGCTAATGCTGCAAGTTCTATTTGGATAC
Source organism: Ondatra zibethicus (assembly GCA_004026605.1). Taxonomy (NCBI): domain Eukaryota; kingdom Metazoa; phylum Chordata; class Mammalia; order Rodentia; family Cricetidae; genus Ondatra; species Ondatra zibethicus. The sequence continues at coordinate 60,071 of PVIU01002600.1, read as the reverse complement.
ATTAGTCAAGCAGTGTTCGATATATCACAAAGAGATGGGGAGTGCATGGCGTTCTCATAGAGTTAAGAGGGAGAACAAAATCATAGACCGGAAATTTCGTTTTCTCACAGATATATGAAAAGGTAAGTATAAGCCAGATAAAACAAATCTACAAAAGTTCTAGAAAACTGCCAAAGTTCTGCAGGCATGAATTAAACAATCAATCAAAAAGATGTACTTTCCAACCAGGAAGAAATCTTCAGGTATTCTCTTCTGGTCCTTGTCCCATCCATGCACTGTCCTAGTCTGGAATCAGCCTGGAAGAATTAGCATCCCAATTCTCCTTTGAAGAGAAAGGACTGTGTGGAGTAGACCCCCACTAGAATACATTTTACCTGAGTCAGATCTTATACAAGCCGGTGTTCAATTATGTATATATAACAGCAAGAAGATGATGGGCCCCAGTTGCCTGAGTTAAGATATTAGGGATGAAACACAATAGAGCATCTAAGACCACATGGAGGATCTAGAGTGAGACTTGGAGAAATGAAAATGGTTTAAACATAGCCACACAAATTAGGAAACTGAAAAATGCACACATAAATGAAGGCAAGAGGCATGCGTGCTCAGAAAACCTTAGAAAAGCTAGAGCCCCTGCCTGAAGTCAATCCCTCGGCTCAGAACACGTCCAGCTAATGAATGAAGAACTGCCTGAGTGACAAAGCCAGACTTCCAAGACTGGGAGATCAGGTTTCTCTGCTCTGTTTGTTTTTATTTCAGTAGCAACAAAAATCACAAAGCATACAAAGAATCTGGAAAGCACAGCCAATTAAAACGAAGGAGACAAATTGGCAGAAAACGACTCTACAGATGTACAGGCATAGAATATCCTAAAATATGTTCAAAATATGAAAGGCCAATGAACACACCACAAAGGGAAATCAGGAAAACTATGTTGGAATGAAAAAAAAAAAACATGAACTAAAGGGCAGAAATCATAAAAAGAACCAACATATGAAATATAGACATTGAAACAGTTACTGGACATTATCAACCACATATCTAAACAGGAGAAAAAGGATGAACTTAGAAATAGAATATTTGAAATTCGTCGGAAGGCCTTGCTGATCAGAGGTTTCAGTCTATCATGGCCTGGCAGCTTTTTTCCAAAGCTTGCAACATGGGAACCGCACCCCCCCACCCCCAGCAAGACTTTCTGCTCTCTACCTGCCTCTATCTGCAGAATGTCCCTGGGTCTGGAGGCTGACTTTATCTGAAAGCTGTCTCTAAGCCTGGATGCCTGATTTATCTTTAGTGTGACCAGTCCCCTACTAGAAGCCTCCCCTACTGTTCATATGGTAACTAAGACTTGTACTAGGAGATTTGTTATAGGACTGTGCTGCCACATATGAAGCCTTATGATAGGACCATGCCACTTAATGCTAATTAGGGTTTGTCTCCAGGCTTCCCAGTCCTACATATTTCCTCTACTCTGGAATAAAGCCGAGCTGATTCACTGAAGTGATCTCCCGGAGGGCTGTCTCCATCGTACCCACAGCCATCTGAACCCTGTTCCCTGTTTCTGTTCCTTCCACCACCATGAACCAAGGCTCCAGTGATCCTAAGGAAGAAGCAGAGCCACAGAAACTGATCTGGAGAACATCAGAAAAGAAGAAAGAAAACGGAAGAGAGTCTACGGGACAGAAAGAACACTGTCAATCACATCTGTATAGTGACAATCCGTAGTGACAGTCTCAGTGGGAGAGATAGGTAAAGGCAAGAGAAATTACTTTTTTTAAACAATGGTGTAAAATTTCTCAAACTTTAAGTAATATTTGAGTTTAGAAACCCAAGAACCCCTACAAACTCCAAGCAGGATATTCTAGAGACATTGGCAACCAGTCCCATTAAAGTCAAACTGTTGAAAATCCATAGAATGAGAACATTAAATGTTGAGATAAAAGCAATTTGTCAGCGTCCTAGTATGCTGGTGCTCACCTGTAACCACAGGAAGGCCAGGAAGATTAGTGGTTCAAGGTCAGCCTGAGCTACGGAGTAAGTTCAAGGTCAGCCTGGATCTCACAAGACCTTGTTTTAAAAACAGACAGAGATGTCTAATTTCTTGAGTTCTTTACATATTTTGGAGATCAGTCTCTGTCCAATGTGGAGTTAATGAAGATCTTTTCCCATTCTGTAGGCTGCCGTTTTGTCTTATTGACAGTGTACTTTACCTTACAGAAGTTTCTCAGTTTCAGGAGGTCCCATTTATTAATTGTTGCTCTCAGTATCTGTACTACTGCGGTTATATTTAGGAAGTGATCTCCTGTGCCAGTGTGTTCAAGGCAACTTCCCACTTTCTTTTCTATAAGGTTCAGTGTGTTTGGCTTTATGTTGAGGTCTTTGCTCTATTAGAACTGAAGCTTTGAACATGGAGATAGAATGTATCTATTTGCATTCTTCTGTATGTTGACATCCAATTATGCCAGCACCATTTGTTGAAGATGCTTTCTTTTTTCCATTGTATAATTTTAGCTTCTTTGTCAAAATTCAGGTGTTCATAGGTGTGTGGATTAATATCAGGGTCTTTGATTCAATTCCATTGATCCATCTGTCTGTTTTTATGCCAATACCAAGCCATTTTCAGTACTGTAGATCTATAGTAGAGCTTGATGTCAGCGATGGTGATGCCTCTGGAAGTTCCTTTATTGTACAGGATTGTTTTGGCTATCGTGGGTTTTTTTATTTTTCCATATGAAGTTGAATATTGTTCTTTCAAGGTCTGTGAAGAATTGTGCTGGGATTCTGACAGTGATTGCACTGAATCTGTAGACTGCTTTTGGTAGGATTGTCATTTTTACTATGTTGATCCTACCTATCCAAGAGCACGGGACATCTTTCCATTTTCTGATGTCTTCTGCAATTTCTTTCTTGAAAGACTTAAAGTTCTTGTCATACAGGTCTTTCACTTCTTTGGTTAGTGTTACCCCAAGATATTTTATGTTACTTGTGGCTATTGTAAATGGTGAGGTTTCTCTGATTTATTTCTCAGCCCCCTTATCATTTAAAGATAGGAGGGCTACTGATTTTTGAGTTGATCTTGTACCCTGCCACATTACTGAAGGTGTAGGAGTTCCCTGGTAGAATTTTGGGGTCACTTATGAATACTATCATATCATCTGCAAATAGCAAAAGTTTGACTTCTTCCTTTCCAATTTATATCCTTTGGATCTCCTTTTGTTATCTTATTGCTCTAACTAGAACTTGAGTACTACTTTGAATAGATATGGAGAGAGTGGACAGCCTTGTCTTGTTCCTGAATCTCTTTGAATTTCTCTCCATTTAATTTGATGTTGACTGTTGGCTTGCTGTATATTGCTTTTATTATGTTTATATACATTCCTTGTATCTCTGATCTCTCCAAGACTGTTATCATGAAGGGGCGTTGGATTTTGTTGAATGCTTTTTGAGAATCTAATGGGCTGATCATATTTTTTTTTCATTCAGTTTATTTATATGGTGGATTACATTGTTCATATGTTGAACCATCCCTGCATCTCTGGTATGAAGCCAACTTGATCATGATAGATAATTTTTGATGTGTTCTTGTATTCAGCTTGCCAGTATTTTATTGAGTATTTTTGTAGCAATGTTCATAGGGGAGATTGGTCTATAATTCTCTTTCTTAGTTGCATCTTTGTGTGTTTTGGGTACCAGGGTAACTGTTGTCTCATAAAAAGAGTTTAGCAATGTCCCTTATTTTCCTATTGTGTGGAATAATTTGAAGAATATTGGTATTGGTTCTTCTTTGAAATTCTGGTAGAATTCTGCACTGAAACCATCTGACCCTGGGCTTTTTTTTGGGGGGGGGAGACTTTTGATGACTACTTCTATTTCCTTAGTGGTTATAGATCTATTTAAATTGTTCATCTGTTCTTGAGTTAATTTTGGTATGTGGAACCTGTCTAGAAAATGTCCATTTCCTTTAAATTTTCCAATTTTGAGGAGTAGAGGTTTTTGAAGTATGACCTGCTGAGTCTCCGGATTTCCTCTGTGTCTGTTGTTATGTCCCCTTTTTCATTTCTGATTTCATTAATTTGCATATTCCATTTCTGCATTTTGGTTAGTTTGGATAAGTGTTTGTCTATCTTGATGATTTTCTCAAAGAACCAACTCTTTGTCTCATTGATTCTTTGTATTGCTTTCTTTGTTTCTATTTATTGATTTCATCCCTCAATTTGATTATTTCTTGGCATCTACTCTTCTTGGGTGAGTTTGCTTCCTTTGTTCTAGAGCTTTCAGATGCGCTGTTAAGTTGCTTGTGTGGGATCTCTCCAGGTTCTTTATGTGGGCACTTAGTGTGACAAACTTTCTCCTTAGTGCTGCTTTCAAAGTGACCCACAAATTTGGGTATATTTTGCATTCATTTTCATTGAATTCTAGGAAGTCTTTAATTTCTTTTTCTATTTCTTCCTTGACCCAGCGGTGATTCAGTTGAGCATTGTTCAATTTCCATGAGTTTGTAGGCTTTCTGCAGTGAGTGTCATTGTTGAATTCTAATTTTAAGCCATCATGATCCAATAAGATACAGAGGGATTATTCCAAATTGTTTTTGTATATGTTGAGGTTTGCTTTGTGATCAAGTATGTGATCAATTTTAGAGAAGGTTCCGTGAGGTGCTGAGAAGAAGGTATATTCTTTTGTGTTTGGGTGAAATGTTCTGTAGCTGTCTGCTAAGTCCATTTGAGTTATGACATCTGACATGAGGGAATGGGATGCTCAAGAAGGGGAAAGGACAGAAAGGGAGTGAAAAGAAAGAGCTATCTTGATTGAGGGAGCTATTAAAGGGCTAGCGAGAAATATGACACTAGGGAAATCCCAGGACTCCACAAGGATGACCCGAGCAATGACTCTAAGCAAAAGTGGAAGGACACCTGAACTGGCCTTCCCCTGTCATCAGATTGATGACTACCTTAGTTGTCATCATAGAACCTTCATCCAAAAACTGATGGCAGCAGATACAGAGATATACAGAGAAGCACTGGGTCAAGCTACCGGAGACCAATTCAGGGACAAGTGATAATATTAGCAAACTGGTCAAGACCATGATGGTGATATCCACAGAAACAGCTGACCTGAGCTGGTGGGAGCTCACTGACTCCAGAATGATAGTGGGGGAACCTGCACAGGACCAAACTAGGCCCACTGAATATGGGTGGCAGCTGTAAGGCTTGAGCAGCCTGTGGCTACTAACAGTAGGACCAGTATTTATCTTTAGAGCTTGAACTGGCATCTTGGAGCATATTCTCTTTGGATGGATACCTTGCTCAGCCTAGATATAGAGGGGAGGGTGTAGTCTTGCCATGAAATGAAGCATCAGACTTTGTTGTCTCCCCATGCCCTTTCTGAGGAGTGGATGGGGGGCTGAGGGACAAAGAAGGGAAGGGAGGAGGGGAGGCAATGGAAATAGGGATAGCTATGTAAAATGAAAAAAGATTGTATTTTAAAAAATTCTTAATTAAAAAAAGGGGAAAAGAATGGGTAGATTCATATAAATGCACTATTTGTATGTGATTTTTTATAATTATAGCTAATGTGTCACTTTTCTTATAAAACTGTTAATTATTAAAAAAAATAAAAAACAGAGATGATAGGTAGCTTCAGGTTAAGAGCATTTACTGCTCTTCCAAAAGACCAAGGTTCAGTACTCAGCACCTACATGGTGACCCACAACCATCCACAACTCCAGTTCCAGGAGATCCTATGCCTTTTTCTGAACTCTGCGGGCAGCAGGCACATATTCAGTTCATGGACTTACATGCAGGCAAAATACTCAAATACATAAAATAGAACCTAAATCTAAAATGAGCAAACAAACAAATTAACAGGCAATTCCTCACAAATAATGGGATCACAATAGTATATCAGCACATTTCTCAGCAGTAACCTTAGAAGCCAGGGGGCAAAGAGATGATATTTTGTTGTTATTTCTAAGTTTTTTAATTTTTGGATTATTTTTACTTTCTTTCTTGTTGTGGATTTTTTTGGGAGGGAGTTAGAGATGATATATTTAAACTTCTGAAAGAAAAGCCCATTGTCTGGGAATTCTATGTACAACAAAACTATTGTGTTTTATTAAACTGGGGTGGAGTGCAAAAAAAAAAAAGCAAGCATAAAAGAGTATTCTAATGAAGTGGCTCAGAGAGTAAAGGCATCAGTGCCAAGGCAGACAATTTGAGTTTGATTTCATGAGCCCATATGGTAGAAGGAAAGAACCAACCCCTCAAACTGTCTTCTGACACCTACATATAAATAAATGTATATGAACATTCATTCAACTGGGGATGCAGCTCCATGGTAGAGCATTTGCCTGGTGTGTCCAGGGTTCTGGGCTCAATTGACAGTACCTCACAACAAAAAGCCAAGATTCATTCAAAATTGATCAATATGTAGGAGCTGGAACTATAAAATGTCAAAAAGAAAACACAAGATGAAATAAACCACGGGTGAAATCTTCTTGATGTTGGATTTGGCAACATTCTAGGATGCAATTCAAAAATCTACAATAGTCAAAATGTGAAAATAGACTGCACCTCATCAAAATTAAAAGCTTTGCCAATCAAATGATATTAAAATGAAAAGGAAAATGAAATCTAAAGAATGGGAGAGAATATTAAAATTGCATATCTGTTAACAGATTGGTAGTCAAAGTATACAGGCATGCACTCACACACAGGCACACACACACACACAAACACACACACACCACTTTCTCAAAGCAGAAAAATAACACAAACAAACATTTCTCTGAAGAAGATATATGAAGAATCAATAAGCACATGAAAAATGGTCAACATTACTAATCCTTATAGAAATAATGTTTAAAACTGCATGAGATGACACTTCGATGCTGAGAGTTACAGTTGACAAAGTTTAATATAAAATTCTGGATAGTGTGATGGTTACACATATCATGAATATACTTAATGGCCTTATACTGTTCACTTTAAAAAGGTTAAAAGTATTAATACAACATTACACATTTTTCCCACAATGAACACTGAAGATTTAAGTGATCTGAAGGAAAATGAAATGCATCAAAGCATCTGTCAGGACTACTTAGGGAAATACTAATAAGAAAAAAAGAGTCAAAACATAATAGAGAAAATGTCAAGCATCCAATCAAAATTTCCTAGATTTGCAATGACTATGTGAAAATACAATCTATAACTTGAGGACAAACAAATCTAGAAATAATGATTATTATGTAATGAGCTTTAAGAGTACTGTTATAACTTTGCTCAAGAATTTTTTTAAAAATATGTAGGAATTTAAAAAAGAAAGAAATCAGGGAAAAAATAGTCAAATAGGACACTTACAAATAAAAAGATACAGAAATTCTGAAATTAAAAATTCACTAGATTGGGCAAAATGTAGTTTATACATAACAGAATTAAAGATCGATGAACTTTAAGACATCGTCAGAGGAACTATTCAAAAGAAAAGTTCACACAGAAAGTGAACAGAGCCTCAGTGGCCCATGTGATGGTCACAAGTGAGTTAATATGTATTCGCTGGAGCCCCAATATGTGAAACACTAACGAATTCAACTTTCCCACCCCAAATCAATTAAGCCCATAAAGTCATAGATCCAAACAGCTTGAAAAAAAATAATCCCTGGAATAATTGCCATTTTTAAACGTGCTCCAAAAATACCATAATTATTGAAAACCAAAATAAGCTCTTAAAAGCATCCAGCAAAGAAGGGTGTGGTAAATACAGGATTAGGATGAAAAATCATCACTCTCCTCTCTATAGAAATGTCACACTTCTGAAGACAACGTGATAGCATTTAGAGTATTCTAAAAGAAAAAAGGGGAAAGAGTTCTTTTAAAACTCGATGTCTGAGGAAAACACACCTCCAAAATGAGTAGTGGAGCATAGTATCTTGTTTTCTAAATACTTTGGAGCCTTTCCAAATATGGTTGGTTTCATTGATAGGTCAGGAAAACACAAATAACATAGCATCTGATGATAGAGGTCGAGAAAAGAAGGGAAGAGGAGGGAGAAAGAGAAGGAAAGAAGAATGGGACCATCATCAAAGGGTATTGGAACTAACCATAAGGTTTTAAATGGTCAAAACTGGAAGGAAAAAAATTATTAGAACAGTAGATTACAGTGCAAAAGATAAAATATCCAGGAATTCATACCAAAAATAAACAAACGATTACATAGAGAGTAAAATTATTTCTACAGAAGAATTCAAATCAATAAGTGTAAGAGGGATGGACATAAAAACCATTAGAGAAGCTTAATTGCAGAAAGCAAGACTCAACAAACAGAAAAGCTAATGTATGAAAATTGAAAGAGAAACAGGATTGTTTGCATAGAGCCAAGACATTATCTCCAAAATGTTTATTAATAGGGAAGCCAGTAGCCACACTGGTGAACGTTGCCAAATCACCTTAGCCAAATGAGAAAAGCTAGCTTTATCAGTGACGAGATGGCTGACGTCATCTGAGATGTCACACACTCCAACTGCCACATCACCATTATGCTATCATTGCCAAATATGTACCAAAATCTAATTATTAAAAAATATCAGGTCCATATCAGTCAGAAAATAATTTAAACAATGTTTGACCAGTAAAGTTCTAATGGCAAGTTCATAAAACACCAGGAAGGGCTGATGAAGTTGTCATAGTTAGAAGGGGACGAGGGAGACATTACAGCTTAACAATCTGATGCAATGTTATATGTGAGGTTGGATCTTGGAGCAGATAAAGGGTGCTGAGGAAAAGAACAGGAAATCTCAACGAAAGTCCATAGCTCAGCAACAGTATCATACTCATATTAATTTTTTAGTTTTCTTAATTGTATTATGAAAACTCTCTAAGAGTTTTCTAAGAGGGAGCTGGGTGAAGAAAGCACGGGAATTCACTGCGAATTTTCCTTCAATTTTCTGAAAGCCTAAAAGTTCTTCAAAACACAAATTTAAAAATAAAGCGCGTGGCCTAGAAGCATCCACCTGAGCTGAGTTCTGACCCCGCCCCCTTGCCCATTACCTGTTCTATCAGAACTGCCTCTTATTTCTAAGCCTCTTTCACCTAGAGCAATAGCAACGGCACTAACCTCAGGTATTTCTAAAGAGTAACAATTAAAGTAATAATGTAAAGCACACGCAGGCTTCAAACGCTAGCTATTATTAAATACAATTGTTTTTGTCCTACAGAAAATTCAAATTTTAATGGTTGTTGAGTTTTATTTTACTTAGTCAGATACTCCCCACTCCCTAGCTATAAGAACTTTTCCTGTTTTTTTCCTGAGATTTTTTTATAGTTCCTTTTTTATTTTTAAGTCTTTGCTCCATATGGGATGTATTTTAATGTACGAAGTGAATTTAAAGCTTGCCTTTATCTTTTTCTTTCTTTCTCTCTTCTTTTTATCCCCCTCTGCAGATGGCCAACCATTTGTTACATCATCGCTTATGAAATAATCCATCTTTTTTTCATAAGCCAGACCTCTTGCTCAACAGTACTCGAGAAGACAAACCTTTCAGCTACTTCTGCTGGTTTCCTTAGCCTACAATCTGAGTTAAGGAAAAGCACATTGAAGTGTCGAGAAACAAGTACGAGAAGAGCATAGAGCCTCAGGAAGGATGTCCTAAATTTCAGATATCCACAAGTACAGCTTCTCTCGAAAGCATGAAACTATCTTCCAAGGGTGCCACTGAATGTTTGGTCCCTAACTCTGACAGCCACTCTCACCCCTGACACTTGCCAATCTTTCTGCAATATTCTCTTCTTTGGCTCCAGCATCTAACACAGAAGTTAGAGGCATGTTGCTATCCTCCGTAGACACTGATGAGACATGATGCCATCTTGTCCTGCTGTTTGCTATCCCTCTTCATTGCTTCTTTTACCTTGTATTCTAAACACCTTTTTTTTTTCCTGAACTTCTGTCTGAAGACAGTGTACTTCAAAATTTATATTTGCATCTCTTCCTGGAAGTTCTTATCCATTCTCATTATAAACTCAGTTTGGATTACAAAGAGACAGGAAATGAAACTAGGATTCTTGCTAAGTGATGTCTTTGTAGTCAATTTCCATGAGAAAGAGAGTAAAGAAATTAGAAAAGGGGAAAATCCTAGACAAACACGAAGTCTCCCCTGGAGACCAGTGGCAGCCTCTTGAGTCAAGGTGGCCAGCCTCATACGCCCCACATGATGCAGACACTGGCTTCTGACTCCAGCAGATGGATTGGGGACATATCTTCTGGGCAAGATGGGTCCTGTTCAGCATAGGGAAAGTCTCTAAAATGGATTATTAGCAAACAGTTACTCTGCTCAAATCTTCTTCCACCTCCTGTGAGCTCTGCACTATCCTAGCCTACCTTCTCTTGACTCTGCTTAGTCAAGGGACTACTAAAACAAAGTTTCGTGGTGGGAACGACTGCTCGCACTGCCCTCTCTTTCATCTTGAGAGTTGACAACTCCTTCCCATCTTGGCTAGGGCTCTAATTGAGATTGCATGCCTAGGGGCATGACCCAACTCCTCTTCCCAAGAGTTTTGAGCCCCCTCAAGTGATGGTTTCAATTAGAACATAATTGTCACTAGGCTTTCCCATTAATAGTGAAAGATGCCTCTACTGAACACTTAAGTTCTAAATATACGTCCCCATTAAATGGCAATGGTCTGGGCTCTTCATGGTATCAAGTTCAGCTATCCTGAAACAAAACTAAACAACAGTATTCCTTTTGTTTCCTGTCCTGAAACAAAACTAAACAGGGGTGACCATATGTCAAATGTATGGTACTCACATTGTCCTCTGAAGAGGTACAATGCCTCCAGAATACATAGGTCTGAAGTTAGAGATGAGCAACTCAACACTCTCAAATGGGCCACTAGAAAAAAGGGCAAGTGAAATTAATTCTCATTCCACGCCTTGATTATTGGATCCATGTATCGGAGACATAGCACCATATGGCAGCCTGATATTTAATACTCACATTCCTTTTGTAGAAAAGCCTCCTAGGGATAAGGATATTTATCAGTGACAAGAGCATTTACCTAGCATGAGTGAGGCCTTAGTCCTTTTTGATAGAATGGCCCAAAACTAACAAAAACTAAACCAAAACAAAACAAAAACACCAAAAATCTCCACCTATATCATAAGCCAGGTAGATCTTCTGGGTACCTTCCTACTGCTGTGACTCTTTGGATATGAAGTGTCCCTTGGTCTGATCAAAATCCCATACTGGTAATGTTTTTTAAGGCTTCTCATGGTCATGCCAGGCTGAGGCACTGAAGGCAAGAAGGCAAAACCAAACCAAAGGCAAGATGTTCTTTCTAATTCAGGGTGGAATCGATTACTCACACTTGCTTATGCTTATCTAGATGATAATCATTATGATTTGGTACTATGCTGAGAGGCTCGCAGCTTAGGTTCTATTGCAAGTAAGTCAGGAACTTAACAGAAACAGAAGTTATATCAGCCTGGGTAAAAAGGGTCCCACGCTATTAGACTATGAGCTATCTCTTTGTCTATCATCTTCTCATTCATGAAATTACTGTGCAAACACAGGAAGGGCCAAGGACATCTGGTTATTTGGTGTTTTGCTGAAAGAGAAGCCTTCTAGTGGGAATTAATATTCAATACAAACATGTTCTTATTGTATCCACTTCTACAAGTCACTTGACATTTTTCTCTTCTCTTCATTCTATGGATGCTCTTGTCTCTAATCTCCCTCATATTGATTCTTGCAGGAACTTGATCAACCACCCAGTTTATTGATCACTTCCAGGAAATTTCTGAATAGCCATATCCTGGACAACTTCTCTCTTCACATACAGTTCATGGTCAAGTGCACCACCCTCAGCTCTATTCATTGAAAGAGTGTTGCCTTTGCCAACTGTCCCTCTTGGACACCACTGAGAGAGACCAGAATGGAGCATCAGGCCATCTTCAAGTATATTTCTGAACCTTAGGCTCACCTCTCTATCCTTCACTCAGTATAACCCATTCTGCCTCTCCACTCCTTGAAACTGAATATTTACCCATTGCCATGTCTTTAGTTCAAGCCCTTGTTTCATTTGAGTAACAATATCCATATCTCCGAACATGAGCTACTCAAATTGTATACTGTTCTAGGGGTCAGAAGCCTGTGCATATTCCCATATCTGGGGTCCCACAGACATTGCACCATGCTATCTTAAGTCAAGCCCAACTTAACTCAGAAGAGTACATATCATCCAAAGAGTAAAGCCTGCTTCGTGCCCTATGGTGCAGGAAGGTGATTTCATGCAGTGAATGGAGAGGGCAGTCCTTAAGAGTCAGGAGACCTGAGTGCCTGTCCTTTGGGACTAAGGGCATGCCCAGTTGTCTATGAACTCATGCTGGTGCCAACATTGAAAGAGGGTGCTCATGCAGTTCCCACCTCTCCCCCGCCCCCATACCCTTTATGTGCATGCAATACAAAAGTGTTGGAAGTAAATATGGCATTCCTACTGCTGCTTCACTCCTGCATGCTGCTGAGAGGTTGGGAGTAAGCCTCATCTCACCTCCAGGCTACATTTGGGTGAATGTTATCCATCGGGCTTGGAATTGACATTATATTTTCTACCAGTACCTGGGTACACATTGTTCAAGTGGCTAGACTTAACACTATGGCTCCTGATGCCACTATTGAACATGCACTATAGTATGTTTGAACACCAAACAGAGGGTTTGGAGGCACTGTGGTTTGGGGTCAGAAGCCCTTGCCTGTTTAAGAGGCTTCTTATCATCAGTACCTGAAGAAATGGTATAAGCTCATTAATGTCACTACTCCTTTATAGGTATGGCCACACAGTGAGCACCTTATACCACTTTCTTCTATACATACTTGCATGAGATGCTAGAATACCCCGTTCTTGTGCAGCCCTCACATAATGGTTCTTTCCAACTCTGTAGCAGTACAAATATATCTAAAGTCATTAATTATAACCAAAAGCATTGTGAAAAGACCACACTCCAGTGTCCAGAAGGAATTAAAGTCGACAGTGTACATCAAACTGACACCCTGAGCAAAGTGTTAGGAGAGGGGCAGCTTAGCCTGAAGGCTGGCCTGTAAACGTAATAGGAATAACTGACCCAGAAGATGTACAAATCTTAGCATAAGAACACAAGAACTATGTGACAAACTCTAAGGTATCTTGATGCCTTGAAAGGAATAAAGTAACTCTGCAGCAACCAATTTCAAAGGAAATGATATGGTAAAATGTATTGATTCTATATAAATATCTAGAATCCATGAGCGTGAGAGTTCCAAATAGAGAAATGACACAGAGAAGAAATATCAGTACCCTTATTTGATCTGTGTGTGCATGTTCAAATATCTCACTGGACCCAACAAAAAGGTGAAGGGAAAACATTTAGATGGGCTGGAGAAATGGATCATTGGTTAAGAGTGGGCACTACTCCGGCAGAGGACTCGAGCTCAGTTTCCAGTGTCCGTGTCAGACCGCTCACAACAGCCTGTAACTCTAGCTCCAGGGGATCTAAATCCCGGGTCTCCACAGATACCCACATGTCTGTGCACATACCCCTGCACAGACATATAATTCTCTTATCTATCCAATGGAAATGTTATCTACTCCATGGTGTCACTGGTAAGATTAAATGAAAAGGTGGAGCTGTAAAAGCAGCACACAGGACTGGAGAGACGGCTCAGCAGCTAAGAGCATGTACCACTCTTGCCGAGGGCCTGAGTTCAGTTCCCAGCATAAGCATTGGGTGGCTCACAATCACCTGTAACTCTGGCTCCAGGTGAATCTGATACCTCAGGCCTTAGCAGGTACATGCATTTATATGCACCTACCCCACACATGTGGTAAGCAGCACACATTGCCACAAAAAGTTGGTATTACATAACCAGGAAGTCTAAATGTAAACATCATTTATTCACAAACAAGACCAGGAAAACAGCCCGTACCATGTATCTCTTCCACAAAAACAAACACCCAGGAAATGGGATAATGTTTGAAAAAAAAAGTATATAAAGAATAACCAGGAGTGGATAGGAAATGTATTACAGAAGCCATCACTAGGGGACAGTGTCAAAAACCCCAAGTCTTCACTGCTTCTGGCTCTTCTCCAGGATATCTTCATTTTCCTGGCCATTATCAGAGGAGTCAGGGCGTTCAATCTCATTTCTGACATCCAATATTGATTGATGAGTTTGGACGGCTTGCTGGCATCTTGCTGGCAGAGTTACTGTTTACCCTCAGCCTTCTCCTCTGAGGGCCAGCACAGCCCTTCCTGAATCCAGCACTGAATCACTTCCAAAGTAATTTGCTTAGCAAAAATGGGCTGTTCTTACACGCTGCACTCAGCTTGAGTTCACCTTTCTAACCTTCAAATATTAAAACTCACTCCAAAGAAAATGATTCTGGGAGGCTAATCAGAATGCCTGCTCTCTGTTCTGAGGTATAGTCATTCTTCCAAGCACACATGTCCTTTCAGGAGACATTGACCTCAAAAACAATTGACTTCCGATGATGCTTCTTGTTTCTGTTTTTAAATGAAAAAAAAAATCCAATATATTCCAAAAGTTCAAGAGAACAGTCCTAACAATTACAAGAGAGTAACATTTTTAATAATGGTGTTTAAATCTTTTCTGCAATAAGATTTTTTTAATATCACCACAAGAAGGTGAGTGGAGGGTAACTTCTGTTTGTTCATTAAAGATGTTAAGGTTTTTCTATTTATTTCTATGAGTTCAAAGTAAGACAATGAGGTTTATGCTTTAAAATAAGGAAATCCGAAAGGTATGAAAATAACTGAAAGATGTTCCCTGTCTTCTCCAGAAATGTTTGAAATCCCAGTAATATTTACTTGAGCATCTATTAACTGCCTGCTATGTGCCGGTCATTCTGCTCAATGAAATGGAGATGGCAGATGACATGTACCATGAGAAGCTTGCTTTCAATAAACTTGCAATCAAGTTGGATGTAGAAAACCTACTGTGCATGAAATTAAAAACAAATTAAGCAATTAAGAACGAATTTGGTATTGACTAAAAGTATAAATGGGAGATTAGTGAGGAGAGAGTGCTCTGTGGACCAGATTAGCTGTGGGAAGATTTATGGAGCTTGCTTCAGAGGAGGCTCTCAGGAGGTAAAAGGAGGATGTGGATATGCAGAAGGGGACTGCAGCCTATCCAGCCAAGATACCAGTGGGGCATAAGAATGTCAGCAGCCAAGGGCATACACAAGTGGGGGCCAGAAACAGGCCTTGACAGAGGGTGTTACATTCATAAGTTACATTGAAAATTAAACTGGTTCTCAGTTATTGGGTGGAGAAATAAATATAAACACAGAAATTTAAGGAACCACATCCTTAAGGAAACCAATCCCCCTCCTCCAGTAGCCATCAGCTGTCCACAGCTCCTCAGTTAGAGGTGGGGTATGTGAGCTCCACCCCTCTCTGTGCTAAAAATGCAGCTGGCTTGGTCTCATGTAGGTCTTCTGCAGGCAACCACAGCTGCTGTGAGTTCGTTAGCACAGTGGGTTGTCGTATCCAGGGCACACTGTTTCATGTCTGTTGGTCATTCCCAACCACTGGCTCTTACGGACTCCCTCCCTGTCATGTCTTCCATGATGATTCATCATCCTGGGATGATGGCCCACTGACATTTATGCTCTGCGCATGGATCAGTTGGGAATCTATGCGTTAATTGCCACCCAATGCTCAAAGAAACTAACCTAATGAGGATGAACGCTGGCAGACTTAGCAAGAGCATAAACGTAGGAGGAAGTCAGAGGAAAGGTTGGGAAGTAAATTGTCAAGAGCCTTTGAACTTCTCTTGATGTCCAAAGGTTTGAACATGGAAGGAAATTGCGGGGATGACATTAATGGAGAGGAAATCATTATGGGAAGAGGCTATAACAGGAGAGGAGACAGATGAATAGATACCAGACGAATGTGTGTCCTGTTAAGAAGGCTCAGTTCAGTACTAGATTAGCTAGGAGTGGTACAGGCGCAGGCGATGTTAAGCACAGCATCAAGCTTCTGAAGACACAGAGTGGATTATGAGGCGAGGGCCAGGACTGGTAGGTAATTTACCAGAGTTGGTAACAAATGAAGCTCAAATCTGCCATGGGTAATTTGAAGTGTCTTGACGCATTCAGGTGAAAATACTACCTACTCTGCAGATGCCAGGTCAGAGAAGCACACCCAGGAGTGACCCCACCCTTCCCACTCGCCTGGCAGCTACCCACATCTGGAGATAGCCAGGCGTCACAGCTACTGCAGGAAGAAGGCAGCATTAGCATCACGTAGCTAGTAGGTAAAAGGCAGGCATATTGCTAAACACTATATAATACATAGGATAAGCCCCACCCAGCTCTAAACATCAGTCAGAACAAGGTCGAGAGATTCTGGGGCAGGAGATAAGCACTTGGGGGACATTAACTCGCATATGGATATTACAAAGCTACAGCACAGAACAAGTGCAGAATGAGGGGGAAATCATCATTTGAGTCTGGAGAAATATTGACTGGCCATATGGAGGAGAAGGAGCCTGGAAAGAAAAACTAGAACAAGGCGAGGCCAGAGAAATAAAAGGAAAACCAGTAGGTGGGGGTCACAGCAATCGTGTCAGGAAGTATTCTGAAGTGAGAAGATACTTATCACGAAGGGGAGGAACTCTACCCATTGGGTGTAGAAAGACAGAGCTAGCCACCAAACTTGGGGAAGGGAGCTTCTGTGCAGACTAGTAATAAAGCTAGATATGAGTGAAGTAGAGAGGCAATGGGGGTCATCTGAGCTGTGGCCGGGGGCTAGAAACAAGGGAAGTGACTGAAGGGAGGTTTGTTCATGTTGACAAGGCTGCTTTTAAGAGAGAAGGGCATGCTGACTTAATTTTATTTGAAACTGAGGACCCAACTCAGTGGTGCAGCTTGAGTGTCTAGAACACATCAGTGACCAAAAATCAGCAATGAGATGTTAGTGGATCATAAAACTAATTTGGGGAATTAGAAATGTCACTTTATATCCAAAAGTGGTATTGCTGGGTCTTGAGGAAGGTTGTTTCCTAATTTTCTGAGAAATCACCACACTGACATCCAAAGGGGCTGTACCAGCTTGTACTCACACCAGCAATGCAGGAGCATTCCCTTTACCCCACAACCTCTCCAGCATAAGTTGTCATCAATGATTTTGATCTTGGCCATTCTTACAGGTGTAAGATGGAATCTCAGAGTTGCTTTGATTTGCATTTCTCTGATGATTAAGGATGTTGAGCATTTCCATAAGTGTCTTTCAACCATTTTAGATTCCTCTGTTGAGAGTTCTCTGTTTAGGTCTGTACTCCATTTGTACCACAAGGACATGTGCTCAACTGTGTTCACAGCAGCTTTTTTTTTTTTTTTTGCCATAGCAAGAACCTGGAAACAACCTAAATGCCCCTCAACCATAGAATGGATAAGGAAAACGTGGTACATTTACACAATCGAGTACTACACAGCAGAAAAAAAAATGACATCTTGAAATTTGCAGGCAAATGGATGGATCTAGAAAACATCATATTGAGTGAGGTAACCCAGACCCAGAAAGACAAATATCATATGTACTCACTCATAAGTGGCTTTTAGACATAAAGCAAAGAAAACCAGCCTACAATTCACAATCCCAGAGAACCTAGACAACAATGAGGACCCTAAGAGACACATACACAGATCTAATCTACATGGGAAGTAGAAAAAGACAAGATCTCCTGAGTAAATTGGAAACGTGGGGATCATGGGAGAAGGCAAAAGGGGAGGGGGGAAGAGTGGGAGGGAGGGGAGAAAAATATATAGCTTAATAAAAACAATAAGAAAGAATATTAAAAATATATAAAAGATCAAAAATATAAAGAAATTAATCTGGATATGATAAGGCACACCTATAAGCTCAGCCTTTTGAGAATCATGAGGCTTCAAGCCCAGCTGAGGAGCTACTGACAGTCGGTGGCTGATGGAGAAGGAAATGTCAGTTTTCTTCAGTGGTATGGCCCCAGAGTAGGTTACCCAGAATCCAGCAGATCATCCTACACATAGGGGCAGTACTGACAGGACTTCTGCACTTAAAAAAAAAGGACATGAAGTTGGAGGTAGAGATGGGTCCTGGAGCAGTTAGGAAGAGGAGTATGGGTAGAGGATATGATCCAAACACAGTGTGTGTGTGTGTGTGTGTGTGTGTGTGTGTGTGTGTGTGTGTGTGTGTGTGTGTGAGAAATTACCAAAGAATAAATTTTGAAAAAAATCAAAAACAAAAGTGAAATGAAGTAGTGAGGGAGGAAGGAGAAAATCCAGATGAGTTTTAAACAAAAGTCTAATATTCCAGCGCAAACACACCCTGTGCAGGTGTGAAGCTGGGCTGGAGAGATGGTGTTCCTGGACACTCTTGTATCCATGGCCTTTTCATAGACTCTAATATGACCACTGTGAGATTATGAGCTGTTATTATATTCCCCACCATGCAACAAAATGTCCTGCATACACTGGGGATTCACTAAATTTAGTGACTACATTAACGCTAAGACACTGAAATCATAAAATCCAGAAGTCTGTGAGTAACTGTAAAATGATTTTAAAACTTCTACAGAAAAACTGCGGCAAGTCACAGTCTATACGCTTGATTCCAGAAAGCCATTTCCACTTGAAACCTGGGAATGCACCCTTTGTTAGTCAGCTTTGACTGAAGCAGAACCTAACTTTGGCGGGCATAAGCAGAAAAATCGATTGAGTATTGGAGAGTTCATAATTGCCAAGAAATCAAGGTTTGGAAAACAGTCAAGAACAAGGGAAGCTAATGCATTAGCTTGGACCATATCCAGAACATTCACGCTATGCAGCCAGAGCGCTCAGGACACTGTCACCTCTAACCCCTAGATAACCCAGATGTAGTTACTACCAGCTCAGACATTAGTCAGCGACACTCATTTCTCTAACCACTTTTATTACTGTGCTTCACAGTTTTCCATTCCAATTTCTTAGCACTCCTAGTTCCTGGTTCAAGATTCATGGTGGCTACATGGGATTGGTGAAGTCCAGGCTTTGTTTTTGAGCCTAACTGCAAGGAGAGATAGGAAACTGAATATCTGTGCATCTTGCATTTTAAGTTTTTATTGAGGGAGACAGGCTAATTCATTTCCTAGCAAAAAGAAGATGCTGGTTGTCAAGCAGTAAGTGATAAATATCCACTACATAATAAATGATATATAATCCCATAAATTCCATAGCCATTGCCTGTTACCAGCTTCCAGTACCACCTTGAACTAAACTGATTGCAAAAGAAAGTCTTTAGCTACAAACATGCCAGGGACTCAATGTCGTAGTCGCTGTGATACCTGGTCAGGTTTGTTCTTGAAGGATGCATGCACACATGCTAAATCACCCTGAAGTGACAAGTGAATGACACCCCTTAATTGAAATCACTGACCCTGAGATTTATGTCTTCTTACCCCAGAAATGGTACTGTCATCATTTCAACTTGTTGGCGGATGGTTCTGGCCCCTTAGTTTAAATAGTGCCAATCATTTCAGTAATTGCTTTAGAGTCCACACACTGCATTTCCAGTCACATGAACCCTCTCTCTTCAGTGACCTTCATGAAGACCCTCTGCCTCTCCGGTATTCATTTGAAATGACCTCGCCCATGCAAGCCCAGTTTTTATCTCTGCCAGTTTTCAGACAGCACATTTTTACCAGTCCATAAACTTCCCACCCTACCTGACCACACTTATCCATTTTACTTAGGATAAGGATGGGTTTTTACCATCTAGACATGTGCCCATTAACTTCTAATCCATCTATAGGAAATGTACATAAAGTGTACAATGCCTGCTTTGCAAGCTCTAACATCCACCCGAATGATCCCATTGCTGCTCATCTTTGCTTTACTCTCTGTAGGTTCACCAATAACTGTCCCTGAGAAAATGGAGTATAGGATAAAAATCTTTGAGAGAATGCCAAAGGTTCCATTAAAAGAATAGCCATTACCATTCAGAAAAGGTCAATAGGTTTTAAATTAACAATGCAAAATAAAAAGCAAAAATGTAACTAATTTTCTGCTGCACTGAGGAGGTAGCTCAGTTTTGAGCACTTGCTTGGCACACCTAAAATGCTGGGTTCGATCCCCAGCACTGCATAAGCCAGGGATGGTGTCATTCCCTATAATCTCAGTAGGGAAAGGGAAGGAGGAGGATCAGAAGTTCAAGGTCATCCTTGTCTACCTGGTGAGTTTGTCTCTGTTGCTACGTATACTTTTTTTTTTTTTTTGGCTGCTCTGTAGCAAACTAGCCTATAGCATGTAGCGCGTTATTGACTCCACTCCTCACTACCTAGATGTTGTATCAACCCAGACACGTTCCTTTATGGACTTATATGAAGATGCTCCAGGAAGTTATCCCTGAAATAAGATTGTTGGACTGCGGGGCAAAGACGGGCCTGCCTTCCGTGAGGACTGCCAGATGGCTTCACTGAAGGCCCATGCCAGCTCACATCCCACAGTCATGAAGATGAATCCTGCCTCATATCTTTGTAACACTTGATGTCACACAATTTACACCCAGATTTAGAAAGACAATGAAGGAGTCATTTTAATTTTCACATCTCTGGGTATTAGCAGGTTAGAGCCTTCATATCTATTTTTAAAATATTGTGTTTCTTGGGTTCTTTACCCATTCCCTGCTGTGACTCCTGTCACAATTGGAGAGATCACCAATATCTCTCCTACGGGGGTCCCTTCCCACACAGACATCCTTAGTGTTTGGCTAATCTATTAATTCTTGCCTAATGGCCTATGATTGCCCAGTGTGATCTGTTGTCAATCAAACCACTTTTTACAAACTGGTTTTAGTCTTAGTATGTGAAGACTCCAGGCCTTTAGTTTTTACTCCACAACTGTTTGTTGTTTTGTTTTGTTTTGTTTTTATTCCTTCCCTGTTAGGTAATTCCTCATAAATGGCTATTGGTTCAATGGTTCCTGAGGCAAAGATCTCAAAAAATTTACTTGCTACTTTGTGTGGTTTTGCCTGATACAATGCTTGACCTTTACAAATGATGACTTCCATTTTCCCTAACTCAAGCCTCCCTAGCCAGGCTGGGAAGCACACGCCTATAATCTCAGATACTCAGTAGGTGAAGGAAGGGATATTGCAATCTCAAGGCCAGCCTGGGCTACACAGCAGTTCAAGGCCAACCTGGCCAACTTAATGAGACACTGGCCCAAAATTAAAAAGTTTTAAGAGTCTTGGGATGTAGAGACAAGTTTCCTAGTAAGCAGAAGATCCTGGGATAACTCCCCAATATTGGAGCAGAAGGAAGCGGGGAGAAGAAAGAAGGAGGGAGGGAAGAAGAGGAGGAAAAGGTGGGGAGGACAAGGATGAGGAGGAAGAAAAAGCAGCCGTGGCAACAATGTCCCCTACCCATATTTAATCTCACGGGGTTCACGCTGAGAGTTTTAAATAATAAGCTTCTAACTTTGTTGACATATGGAGGAAATGTTTGCTCGCTCCCTGTGATAGACCTATGCCTGAATTATAAAGATAAATCAGAAAACAGAGTCCAAAAAAAGGGCAAAAACAATATATTACATCCTCATAGAAGTCCCACCCAATGCATCTTGGGATAAGTAGCTTTTCATAATGGACAATTGGCTTCTCTGTTTCCAGTGTAAGCACAGAGTATTTGATTTGCATGGATCTTTAAAGTGTGGGGATGTTAGTAATTCTGAGGAAAAATAAGACTTTCTAAAATTGCTTTTATTTTATTATTGATAACTTTCAGCTGAATATGGAGATAGAAAAGTGCTATGAAAAAATCTTTGTACACTATAAATATGTATTACTCTCATTGGTTATTAAGCGGCAGGAAAGACTGGGTGGGAGAGTCAGACTAGGAGGATACTGGGAAGACAAAGGGCAGAGTCTTGGGAATCTTGAGCAAGACACAGAGGAAGGAGGAGATAAACAAGCCATACTGAGATAAGGTACTGGAGCCACATAGTAAAACACAGATAGAAATGGGCTAATTAAAGTTGTAAAAGCTAGTTAATAACAAGCCTAAGCTATTGGTCAAACATTTATAATAAATAATAAGTCTGTGTGTTTATTTGGGAACTAACAGGCAGGACAGAAAAACAGCACCCAATGTGAGGCACCTACCACCACTTAAGACTGAGAAAGCTTTAAAAAGTTTCTAGAAACACATGGAGCTAAACATGACTTCCTAGTCATTGTGTCTTTCATGCTGACTGCAGTGCAGATACAAATTGCCTGGCAGCTGCCTGCTGGATGGAGCCAGTCACCAGCCACCATGTACTACCACCGTGTACGCACTAAGCTACGTGGTGCCAGCAACTGATATAGCAGTTTAAGATTTGTCTCATGCAATCAGAGAACAATACAGATGCTCAGTAAATGCAGATCCAGATGAAAGAAACCTCTAAATGGGTCACAGTGTGTTTGGGAGAGAAAAGAGATAATGTAGAGACAGTATTAGGTTTAAAAATAATAAAGTTCTTTAAAAAGAAATAACGTAATAAAAATAATAAGCCATGTAAAGATAGGAAATACACAGAGAGTCTGGGTCCTGTATGTTATTGAGTTGTCTTTGAAGTTTTTGACTGCTGATGAATGAGCAATAGCTACAAAGAGACATTGGATTATGAAAGCTATTAGATTAAACCAACCTGTATATTTTAAAAACATCTTAACTCCAAAATGGAAGTCAAAAGGTGTGTTGCTTTGGAGAAGATGTTATGCTTTTATTTCCACGGGAAATGAAAGGCTATAGATTCATTCCAGGTTTGAAGGGAAAGTCCCCCCTGAAATTCCTGGCTACAGACATAAAAAAACCTTAAAAAAAACTATAAGACATGTAACATATATTTTACCTGCTCAAACATAAAACAAAAAACCATCTTTGGCTAACTTATACAAAACTGTCTATACTTGTATTAGTGCAGATATGTATTTTACCTTTAAAAGTTTATATATTTTCAGAACAAGGGGACCAGATGCCATTAATGATGAATGGGTCAGGTGATCCAGCACCTCGAAATGCCTCTGATGCAGTTTCCTCAGAGTTCTGCATCCAGAACAGCTTCAAGGCCGCTGGCTAACATGGTCCAGCCTCACAGACTACTCCAGTTAAGACTTAACCATTATCCTATACTTTCTCAGGGTCCCCCAAAGATGTCAATGCCCCCAGACAAAAGGATCTGTGGCACTTGCTGGATGACAGCCTAGCTCCAGGTTCAGTGAGAAGAATAAGGTGGGGAGTGACTGAGAAGGATACCTGACATCATCCTTTAGTCTCTGGAACAAAGCATATATACTGCATATATGTACCTGCATATACACACATGCATATACACCAAACTCACACACATAGACAGAAAAGAAAAAGAATAAAGGAAGATATGCTTCACTGTCTAAAAGGATAGAAGAACACAGTCACTTAGGTACCCCCTACTATGCCTCGGTGCACTGTGCAAGATCCTACACAGTATCTTCTTAATTGCAACTAAGGCCACCATCTCCATTTTCCTGGAAGGCATATTTAAGAGGTTGAATGTTTTTTAGATTCAATTATCTGGGAAGGAGAAAAGCAAGAATTTGCCTTTGACATCCATGGGCCATAGAGAAAGACTATTATTAAGTGCCCGTCCCTAAGATGACCAGTTTGTTAGATCCTAGAGTGTGAAAAATATTCTGTTTCCCATTTAAGTGCAGTATGAAGTCCTTGTCACTAAAAAGAAGCATCTAAATACTCTTGTGTTTGGAGGTAGAGAAGATCTGGGAAAGTGCTTATAGGAAACTGACATTCCCTTGACAAGATACAATGACTTTAAGAATGGGCCAGTGTTAGCTTCTATCCAGGTATGGAGCATTAACGTGACTATAATGACAATACCCCTCCTACACCTGGAATCTGCAGGTCAAAGTCCATAAAATTTGGTTTCTCTTCACACATGCCTTGGAAAATCATTTAGTAGAATTGGAAGCATACTATGTGCCCCCTGTTCTTCCAAATATAAAAGGCTAGGTGACTTGTACTCAAGAGCAGTCTGCTTCTTCCTTGCCTCTCTATATGAAAGGCTAGGTGACTTGTATCCAAGAGAGGTCTTCTTCTTCCTTGCCCCTCTGCGACCTTCCCTCTTGTGTGCTTCTCACAACTCCAGTCGGAGGTATGAAAAGGGCATTTGCATTCAGGGGGAAAGTGCATCAGGCCAGGATAAAGACCTAGAGGTTAAGTTCAATAATCTCCCTAAGGTGGGCTGCTTTTAACCTGGTAAACCTATGGCTGCCCACAATGGCAGCTCAATCCGCTATGCCCAAGTCTTTGAGTTCTGCTCCCACTGTCCTTAATGCAGCAGGAGCTGCTCAGTCCAAATCTCTAGATGGTGACCTGAGCACCTACCTGTCAACAGGTTTCTCAATAATCCCTTAGAAGTATTGTGTGTGTGTGTTGGTGTGTGGGGGTGTCCACATGTGCCATGGCACACATGTGGAGGTAAGAGGATGACGTGCAAGAGTGTGTTCTCTCCTCCATGTGGGATCTGGGGATGAAACTCTGATGATCAGGGTTAGCCTCAGGTACCCTTACCCAATGGACCATTTCACCAGCACCTCCTTGCTGATTCTTAAGGAGCAAACCCAACTTAAGGACGACTGGGACACAGACAGAAAGTGTTCTAAAAGGAAAAGCATGGCCTCAGAGAAGATTCACTTACTGAGAAACGCAGTGAATGCTAATTATTTGGGTCAGTTCTACAAAGCCTTCACAGATGCAGAATTGGAAAAAGGCCAGCCATGGCTCCTAAAAGAACATGGGGTTATGTTCCTGCAAGCTTCTGCCTCTTCTAATTTCATCAAATGATGATCATAACCTTGTTCTACGTGGGTTTCTGTTTGAAGTCGCACAATTGAAATACGCACTGTAGATAAATTAATAATGAGCTCATGGCCAGCAACTCCGTGACTCATTTTAAACAATGCATGTGTTTTTATCTGTAAGGCACATCACAGCCTTCCCACATTTAGAAGCACTTCAACACTGTGCTCAGGGTCATTCTAAATGGTGAGGTCACCAGTGTAAAGCACAAAAATGAAGGGGGAAAAGTGGCAAAAGGATCCTTATTCATAACCTGAAAGCTGAAACGAGATTGTATCTCAGCTCTGAACACACACGCCAGGGGATTCAGACTTTTCAGAGCTTTTTGTGTGTGAAAATCAATGCAAGCACTGATTTTCAGGTTACAAGTAAATCTTAGATGGTATGCAAATTTACAAATTTAGAATCCACAAATAATGATGGTGTTCATTGAAATTGTATTTAAAAATTTGGAGTATTTTTTTATTCTCTAAGTAGTTTGAGTTTTTGCTTCTTTCATAGAAACAGACTTCTCTCCTAAATGTAGTGATAGATGTAATAACAACTAAGTAACATGAATGTTTTCTTTACTGTATTTGTACAATAACTATTGCATCTTTGAGGACCATTGATGAACTGGATGTTGCACTACCCAGCAAGGCAATAGAAAGGTGATTTCCATTAGGGGATATAAGATAATGCACAGAAACTGGAACTCTGGCAAGAGTGCTCCAGATACAACTTTGAGGCCAAGATTCATGTTCAGTATTACTTTTCTAGATTTGTATTTTGCTATATTTCAGTAAGTCTATCTATTTTTCTTTTTCTTTTTTGAGCTTATGACATAATTTCATCATTTCTCCATTAAATCATATACATACAAGTAACATACAGATGGAGTAGATTATATTTATGTACTTAGGAATATATACATACATACATATATACATAAACAAGTAACATGAATTTGGAAGAGAACAAAGAGGGATATATGGGGGGCTTGGAAGGTGCAAAGGAAGGGGGAAATGATGTGGAATACTTTTGTATGCCTTACTTCATTGTCTCCTTTGATCCTATGATAAGTCTGCAATGGGGGAGGTGCTATTTTGATTCCCAGCATTGGAATGAAAGTCTAGAGGCCAAGAGCACTGGTAAACAAGCCAGGTCTTTTAGCTCCAAAGCTCCAAAGCCCTTGTTTTTTACTATGCTATAAAAGCAGACATTGTGCTAACGGTACCACACACCAGTCTGTTCATCCAGGTAAAGATGCCTCAGAGAAATGGGCTGGAGTGGTAAACTGGTAAACTCGCAGAGCATGCCTAACACTGGAGAAGATCTAAGGAAGCCAAAGCAGGCTCACTGTGAACACAGAGGGAGCTTAGAAACGATTTGCATTGTCTACACAACATTGGCATTTCTGTGCAGTGAGGTTTGCTTTGAAGTATTTCCATCAGGAGGCAAGCCTGGACTGGGGCTCATGGGTGTACTTTTGTAAGTAATGAGTCATATTAAAAAGAAAAGACCGTGTTTTACCTAAAGATTAGAGTAAAGCAAGAAAGCTTCATCTAAATAAGTAATCCAGTCGGAGTCAAAGAAGACAGATGGATAGAGATCCAGAGATGCCATTGAAAAAGACATAAAGATTGGGTATGCAAAATAGAAGGAAGATGATCCCATGCATTTAGAACTATTTGGGAAACAGTTGCAAAGTCCTAACATTATAGGGCAATTAAAGTCATAAAGCCACCACACAGTTTCCCTGTGTGTTAAAAGAAATTAGGAAACAGGGCTGTGAAGATGGTTCCATCAGTAAATGATTACTGCATAAGCACAAGGACCTGAGTTCAATTCCCTAGGACCCACAAATAAAAATTGGGGGCAGCCGTGAACTCTTGTAACCTGAGCAGGGGAGGGAGGTGTCTAAGGGACAGGTGGCTCCCTGAAGCTCATTTGGCCAGTCTAATTGAATGGGTAATCTTCATGGAGAAACCCTGTGTTCAAAAACAAAACAACAGTAATAAAAGTGAAGAGCCATGGAGGAAAGACAGTGTTGACCTCAGACCTAAGGGGAGAGAGAGAGACACAGACAGAGACAAACAGAGAGAGAGAGACAGAGACAGAGACACACAGAGAGAGAGAGAGAAAACAGCACAATTCTGTGGCACAAGAATCTCCTGGCAGAGTTTAAGGCGGGGAGTGATGTGGATGGGTGGGATTGTCTTTCCTGAATGATTACTGTGGTAGCAATGAAGAAGAGAAACTGGGAGTGGACACAGCTAGAAGTGAAGTGGACAGTACCTGTCTGTGGTCATTTAGGTAGATGCCTCGTAGGCTTGTTGCAAGGAGCCAATAAAATGTTTGAAAGCAGATTTTTAAACCGCAGAACAAAGACATTCAAAATGGTATTTTTATTACGAAAGCAGCAAATGTTGGAGGGCAGCATGGGAATGAAACAAACATTTAGAAGCTGCATTTGCTTAAAAAGGGTTGATGCCTCACTTGGCCTATGAGGGATGTTAAACCCAGGCCGGGGCCCGATGTCTCTGTGTTAACCCTGTGTGTCCATCTTCTTAACTTTGGCTGAGGAGCGGAGGTAATTCGCTGTCACTTTGGATTCTAGGAAGAATGAGACCTTGCAGGGCAGAGCTCACGCTCAGAAGAGAGCAATTATCCTTGAGGACAGGGCAAGCTGTGCTCTGAAACATGGCCATCTTCTTCTGGGAACCAGATTCGCCTCCCTGCATACTGGCAGCTGTAGGACTCCTTCAGTTACTTTGCAGAAACAGAACCCAGTGATCAGCCAGATCACACCTTGACTGCGATTACATAATTAGGCATACTCACCTACCTCCATCATCAATTCTCCTTCTATTTATAAACCTGAGTCCACGTCAGCAACCACCAGAAGATGGACCTGGGCTCAGTGGATACCTTTATTTGTTTCTCTTCCCAGTGCGGTCACAGTGAATAAGTCTCTCTCTGCTAGTCATTATTTCCACACATATTAGAAATGCAGAACCAACCCAGCTTTTAGGAGCCCAGGGTTTTGCCTTAAAATTTTCAGCTATGACTTGATAGCAACGTAAGAACATAAGCTTTTCTAGAAGGAAAAGCATAGTAGAAAGAACTGACATGATACATGGGATGAGATGACTGGGCTGGGAAGCTTTGAGGCTACAGGAGTTGCTGATGCTTGATCATGAAAGCCAACTGAAGCTTCTGGAGATTGAGGGCACAGAGCATGGGAAATAGGCAGTTTGCAGCTTCTCAGAGGGAAGAGAATCTAGTGAACAAGGAGTTCTAGCCATCCAGATCCAGCTTGTGTGTTTCTACTCTAATACTGCTGTCCCCTGAAAGAAGAAGAAAAGCCAGGGCCTTAAGGAAGAAATCTTGAAATCTAAATTGTGACTCTCCAAGGACAGTGCAACGATAGGTAGATGGGCAAGATCTGGAGCCAGCTACCGAGCAATGGATCCCAGGTCTGCCACATTCAGCGCACAGGATAGTTCACTGCCTCTCTGTGCCTCCAACACTTCTGCTTTAGAGCAGAGATCACCAGTGGCTGTCGGGTCAGTAGTGAGGATAGCCTAGGGAAAGCCTCTCATAGCCCTCCTGTTGGTGATCAGACTACTGAAACAGCAGTATCCAAGAAACCAAAATTTCCCCATGAGTCTCATACTGGGAGAAGGAAAGGGCTGGGGCCCTGGTGTCAGCCAGAGAAGGAGCTTGTCTCCTAGAAAACAATCCCACAGCAATCAGACCTCCCTGCTGGGAAAACTGGTGTCCAGACAATGATGGGTCAGCAGGACCCCACCCTGACCAGAGTGGCATAAATATGCTTACATCTTGTCTTCTATTTAAACCCAAGCCTCCGGTCAGCACCTCAATGGTAGACTTGGGTGGAAAGCACTGGATCTTTGTACTTGTTTCTCTTTCTGATGTGGCCACATTGAATAAATCTCCTTTTTATGCTTTTCATCATTATTTGACTTTAAGTGGTTTACTGGGGACAACTGGATGAGCCTATCTTATGGCTCTTGGGGTCTCAAGTCCTAACTGTTACAACTCTAGCAACATACCTACCTGAAAATTAAATAAATTTATAAATCTAATACTTGCTGAAATGAGTGTCAATCATTTGTGGCTAGAAGTATTTCTTGTCCTGTTTGATCCCAGGTTTCTCTCCCGCCTACCAGTTAACCACTCAGAGGCTTAACATCAGCTACAATTGTCCAGTCAATGACTTAGGCTATTTCTGACTACTATAAATTAATCCATTTCTTATAGTTTATATTTTACCATGAGGCTCATGGCTTGCTAGTAATATTTGTACCTCTTTCTCCTTTGGCTGCTACATGGTGTTTCCTTATCTCCACCTACTTCTTTCTCTCTCTCTCTCTCTCTCTCTCTCTCTCTCTCTCTATATATATATATATATATATATATATATATATATATATATATCAAAGATACATATATATATATGTGTGTGTGTGTATCTTTGTTTGGACTTCCTGCCTAGCTTTAATCTGTTAAGCCATTGGCCCAAACAGCTTTATTCATCAACCAATAATAGCAACACATACACTGAAGGACATCCCACATCAGTTGTACGCTCAGTAAATATTAGAATGCATCAGTTCTACCTCCCGTTTTACAAACGAAAGTGCTGAAGTCTGGAGAAGTTGACTCATCTAAAATTTTAGAATTTTTATAGTCCTCACTAGTTTCCATATTAACAGCAAAATTGTGGTTCCTTCTGTCTGGGAGGTGTAGCCAGAAACTGCGTCCACTTCTATACTGGCACTGAGAAGGCCCCCAAGAAAGAGGAGACTGATCACAACAGATCAGACAAGAGCTCAAGAAAACAGAGGATCAAATGGTCCAATCTGAGCTTGCAAGGCAGAACCTAATGCTTTGAATACTTTCTCTGGAAGCGTTCTCCGACAAGGAGGCCTGCCATGGTGTGGGCACTGATTGCCATCTAAATATCCAGCAGGAAATAGCAGCGCTGGAGAAGGCAGAGTGGCAGATGGGGAGGTGTGCAGAGTTACCCTAGGAAAGGGAAACAGAACCCACCTATTAGCTCGGGCGCTCTCTATTTCTACATTGGAATGACTGGCTGCCGTGTGTGCGTGCCCTCTCTTTTTTCCTTTCTCCTCTCCCAGCACTGTTCTTGGCGATGCTTTTTAATCCTCGAGCAGATGGCTGCAGCTGCTATAGTGGCATCTGTTGCTGCTCTTTCACCTTCTAGCTTTGGCAGGAGCAGTTGGCAAGGCAAGCTCACAAGGTCTGTGGGTACCCAGTAGTATCACTATCTGTCAAATAGTGTTCGTGGGAAAAAAAAATCTAGGCAGAGGAAATGCTAGTGCAAAGCAGTCACTATCCCTAGGACCTACTTGACCCAAAGCCTTCCTTCAGAGTGGTCCCTCTTATGGGATCAGAGCCCGGAAAGAGAAGCATAGTGTGCTCTCTCGCTCATCACCCACCTTTAGGCTAGGGGTGCCTGCTGACTGGAATTAAGAAGGCTTTAATGCAAAGAGTGACATGTCTTTCAGATGGAGCATGGAGAACCCAGAGCAGCAATCTAAAGGAGAGGTGACAATGCTAACCACTGCTCTCCTAGATTCACTCTGCAGATCATCCTGATGGTGGTTTGAAAGAAAATGGTTCCCAAAGGAAGTGACACTATTGGAAGGTATGGCTTTGCTGGAGTTAGGTATGGCCTTGTTGGAGGAAGTGTGTCAATATGGAGGCAGACTTTGAAGTCTCATGTATGCTTAAGATACTGCCCCGTGTCTCAGTTCGCTTCCTGTTGCCTTTGGACCAAGATGTAAGGACTCTCAGCTCTAGCAGCATGTTTGCCTGCATGCTGCCTTGCCTCCTGCAGTGACAATTGGGCTAAAGCTCTGAATTATAAGAGAGCCACCCCCAATGAAATGGTTTCCTTTATAAGAGTTCCCAGGGACATAGTGTCTTTTCACAGCAATAGAAACCCTAAACTAAGACAATCCCCAACCTGGCCAGGGTCAGTCTTCATTAGGTCTGGAGGGGCATATAGAGGCCATTCAATATCCCATCTGTATCAGTGGGTGGGATCATGTGTAAGCACTAGCCAATCACAGGTGTTACCTGAGTTGTCAGGGGCAGGGCCCTGGCAGCACTTAACAGGTCAGGTTTGACCACTAGTTAAAGGGACAAATAATAGTGAAAATCAGAGAGAGGAGTTGTATCCAATGTGGCCACACTGGAAAAAGGAACAAAAAGGCATATTGACTGCCAATCCCCACCCCAAGTCCACTCTTGGGTGCTGATATAAGTTTTAGGCTTAAATAGAAGGCAAGAAGTATGTACAGGTAAGCAGCGCAGGTCAGGGTGTGGTCCCATCCATCACTGACCCATCACTGTCTGGACTCCAGTCTCTCCAGCCAAGTGGTCTGACAAGTTTTCACAACTCTGTGGTAATCCTTTCTGGAAATACTCTCCCCCTCCTGCTTGCACCAATGCCCCAGCTCTTCCTTCTCCTTGGAAATTCTTATTTCTAGGGGTCCACTGTTTCAACAGTATCTTCATTCCTGCAAGGATGTGGTCTTCATCTCCACTGTTGACTGCTTCCTGAGAAAAATGGTTGCTCTGGTTAATTTGTTTTCCATGCGTGTTCCTTATAGAAGCCAGATTTGTGTCTCATGCACTAGCTGATTCATACTGAGGTCCAGGTTGCTATTTATCATCCAAACCAGAGAAAGCCCCTGGAACGAGGGTGTGTGTATCTCCTTGGTGGGTGATCAACCCTGCTCTGAGGCTTTTGCTGCCAAGCCCACATCAAGAGTCAAGATTACTAGATGCTGAGCCAAGCCGGTGGAGAATTTGCGATTTGAAGAGAAAATCTCCATCACTTCACTGCCTTCATCGAATTACTACAAGAGAAATCTGTGAGCCATTAAATTGCTCTCTCAGACATTGTTGGAAGTCAGAGACTCAGCAGTTGCGGAGTAAAAGACCAAGGCCTAGCAAGAGGCCAGCATTTTCCAGTGGCCAACCATCCGTTTCTCAGCTGACAATCTGTGAGAAAAATGACATGATAATTTTTGAAGAAAATCACTTTGATGACAATACACAAAGGACATGAGGGAAGATGTCACATTTTGCTCAGATTCCTCAAACATTTATTTAAAGTCCAACAGGAGCACTCTTCTTGAGGCAGCCCCCATGCCAATTAGGACAGAGATGCAAAGCCAACAGACATAAAACTCAATCCAAAGATAGAGGACATGGCATCAGAGGGCAGTCGATGGTCAGACAGCACGAGAGCAAGAACAGGAATGCCTGCGACCTGCCTTCCCTCTTGCCACAGGTTCTTCTGCAGTAATGAAAATAACCAGACACTTGGATGACATCATAGAACAGTGCGGGGAAGCAGAAGGGGATGCATTTGGCAGACTCAGCAATGCTAACCGATGAAAATACTTGGAAGTCTCTGAGGGACATAGAAGGAAGCCATCCCAGAGAAAACATCCGTTTAGCGGCCAGAGGCTCCTATAGGTCTTCTTATGAGATGCCCTGCCAAAGCTCCAAGATCAAAACCACACAATACAACAGTAGTCAGTGAGGCCAATTGTGGCAATCATCAGACAATTAGTCAAAGAACTATGCTTGGAACAGCTGGGTCCATGAGGCCTCTTGCCATCACCCACATGTACAGAGCATCTGGTAAAACAGCTTTAGCCTGGAGGCTTAGCTCTGATAGGGTTCCCTGAGAGGACAACATGCTCTCCGTAGGAAGACTTGCCAGGGTGCGTTTGAAGCCTGGAAGGAGAGAGACTATCTTTCCTTATAGTAGGAAATGGTGTAAGGGCTCTACGTTAAGAGTGGTTGAGAAAACAGAGATGAAGTAAAAAGAAAGGATAGGAAGAGGACAGTTCCCCTTACTAAGGCACTGTTCCTAACATATATAATACGGTCCTCCATTTGATTCTCATCACACGGTGAGGGTGTTATTGTTACCAAAACACTCATAGAAATAAGGAAAGTGATACACACACCAAAAAGAGAATGAGGGATACAAAGAGAGAGATGGGGAGGGAGGGATGGAGGGAGGGAGGGAAGGAAGAATAAAGGAAGAAAAGAATGAAAGGAGGAAAGAGAAGAGAGGAGAGGAGAGGGGAGGGGAGAGGAAGTGAGGGGAGAGGAGAAAAGGAGAATTATAAAGTCACAGTTAAGTGACAGAGAAGGAGGCTACAGACCATGATACTCTGACTCCAGGCAATAATATCTGTGATGTCTGAGGAATCTGCCTTCTTCTAAAATAGACATCTGCAGGTTGTGCACAAGCAAAACACCCCTTTTAAATATTTGTGTGGATTATTTGTTTGCTTGTGTGTTTTATTTTTTGTTTGGAAGTAATATACACATGTATCAAGTGTAGAAAAATAAAAAGACATCTCAATAAAGCAAATCCACATGTAATTGCTACCAGAGATAAGAGATAGCACAGACAGCAAGCAGAAGCTCCACCTTCCCCACTGTCCTTTGCAATCACTACCTCAGCGACATCCCTGCCCCGGAGATAAAATGCCTCTGTCTATTACCACCATGGTTTAGTGTTGTACATTATATACTGTATATACACTGATGTTTGTACCTTGTATATATGAAATTATGGAGTATTTCTTTACCAACTTCACCGCATGTGGCATTATATTTAGCCTTATGTTGTATCATGTACCTATAGTCTATCTGTGGTTATGGCTGTATCACATTCCTTTTTATGGATACATCACCATTTATTAACCAGTCTGCAAGGTGCCCATGTCTTGGTTTGGTGCTCACCTGCACACACTTCAGTTCCTACCTGAGAGAAAAGTCATTGAATTTCAAATAGATGTGCCCAGGACCGCATGTAGAAATCTACATTTTCACCAGTTTTCTAACTGTCTAATAATAGTCTCACCAACACTAAGTTTCCACAGTCTTTTTCATTTTAGAATTGTCTTTATTTCAAAACACTGCTTTTTAACAAGATTGAATCTAACATATTGAGCTAGATTATGTCTTTGTCTCGCAGATTTTTTTTTACTATTTATTATACCCATGTACACACCTCCAAAGAAAAGCCTTTTGGCCATTATACATGTTGTGAAATATTGCAGCATTTGTTGCCCCATGATTTGCCTTTCCATTGATGTAACAGCAATTTTTATTAAAAGCTTGGGTCAAATATTTTGCTGGAGAATTTAGCAATGTATAGCAAAATTGCATATGTACTTTGGCCTAACAATACCATTATATCAGCAAATGTACAGAAAGACGTATACAGGAGCTTATATGCCACAGCACCATTTACACAATAAAAGACTAGGAATAGCACAAATGCCCATAAGTGCAGAGCTGGATGGTTAAATTATAGTTGAGCCACATTACAGAGTACCATTCATTTGCAGAAAAAAATCCAATAGTTCTCTATACTATTACATGGCTAAATGCCAAGAGGGAAATTCAGAACGGTGTGTTGTATGCTTACCTTTCATGGAAAGGGGAAGGAAAGAAACAGGTATATCTTTGTACGAACATGTGTTTATGTATACATATCCATATGTAGGTATACACATTGTATGTGTTTACATGTGTATATTTATTTTTCAAAAAAGTGAGAGATAATCTATAAACTAAAGCAATTATTACTAAAAGGAACAAAACAGAGTCCAGGGGTCATGAGTCAGAAAGAAAGCCAGACCATCTCTGGTTTATTTTTCTTTAGAGCCATGTAAGAATCGTCTTAGATAACTATGAAATGCCATTAAGTGAAAATGAGCAGATAAAAAGCAATTTCTAAAAATTAAAAGCAATAAAAACAACTGGTGTGATCACACAAAGGGAAGTAATTTTAGGTGGTTTTCAAATACAATAATTTCAATAATTTGATGACATAGTTAGGTGGAGAAAGTCTCTCTTAAATAAAAAGAATTTCAAAGAAATCTTGAACTATTTTAAAAGCATTCCATTAATAATCATACTATATCTGAGTTTCTGAAAGCTATATTCTTTTCTCTCCCTCCCCCACCTTTCTGTGGTGTGTTTAGGGTAGTAATAGGACAGAACACTAAAAAATAAAATAAAAACACAGGTGCTATTAGAAACTAAAGTTTTCAAATAAGAGAAAAGATCTAAT
Source organism: Ondatra zibethicus (assembly GCA_004026605.1). Taxonomy (NCBI): domain Eukaryota; kingdom Metazoa; phylum Chordata; class Mammalia; order Rodentia; family Cricetidae; genus Ondatra; species Ondatra zibethicus. Next base: position 25,026 of record PVIU01002600.1, on the reverse strand, counting down.
CATATAAATACAAAGTTAGCATCAAGTAAAATCCTTATTTTCCTAGATGCTATTTGGGAATACCAGTTTGAATGTTGTATATTTTCTCCTTTTAGAAAATCCTGACTATTACATCTATCCCTGAAAAGGTATAAAAATTATTACCAAACTGGCAAAAACACAACTTTGCCTACCTTAGGAAAGATGATCAACCACATATAATTTTACCTTGGTATCCTGAGAGATTGTTTCTCAGATTCACCCCTCAAAAAACAGTTTCAAAATCCATGTATGCATGGAACCCTACTATGGTATCTACCTATGGCCTAAATGTATTCCCCTTTACACTGTAAATTACCTATAAGCTATTTAGAATATCTAATACAACATAAATGTTTTTAATGGTTGCTATAATGTACTGTTTAGAAAATAAAGACAAAAAATGTCTGTATGGGTTCAATACAGATGCAATCTTGAAACTATGTTTTCCACCAGAAGTTGGTCAATGAATAGGTCAGACCCCATAGATACTGAGGATTCTATATAAGAAAAGATGACGGAAATGAAATGGCCTTTCATCGTGTCAGAGAAGAAGACAAGTTACCATCAGAGTCTACTGAATTATGTTAAAATTGCATAGGCACCAATTAGAGAGGGTTCCTTGGCCCCAAATAGAACAATCCTCACATCAAATTAACAGTAACTGCAATATCCCAAGACATGTAAAGAAGGTTGGAAAATCTATGAATTAGTGATACTTAAATTTTAACAAAAAATTGAGGACTATTACAGAACATAAAAATAAAATAACTCAATAATGAATCTTGCACTTCTTATATGAGCCATATGCAGACTAGATGAGTAGTTGATAGGGTTTTTGTCTTCTTATGTAGGAATTCAAATTAGTAAATAAAGATGGAAATTTTAACTTTTCTGGTTTTGCCTTTAATGAAATAATGAATGTAAGCAGATTATCAAACAGATCTAGTTGGCTAACTTTATTAGGTAAAATGATAATGGGAATTTTAATGGATTAAATTAACTGACAATATCTGAACATACTGAAATATTTAAAAATCATAGAGACTAGAAGTAAGTGCATCTGGTATGCCTTCACTTGTTGTTGCAAAAACATGGATCAACATTCTTCACAAAAGATGTAACCTGAATCTAACCAAACCTCCATTAAAATGCTAGTTTATTGAAAGCATAAAGCCAAAAGAATATAAGCAACACCACAACAACGCAAAACTCATGATGTAACATAGAAAACTCTACAGGGGAAACTCATGATGTAATGTGGGAAACTCTACAGGGGAAACTCATGATGTAATGTGGGAAACTCTACAGTGGAAACTCATGATGTAATGTGGGAAACTCTACAGAGAAAAGAACTCAGCAGGGAAAGAAATCTAGAGATCTTGAAGATTCAAAAGCTGTAAAATACTTGTAAAATGTAGATCTCGTTGCAGTGACACTAGCCAGCCAAGTATGCAAAAATTAAAGATACTGCTTGACTATTTGAATACAATAAGCAATGGAACATTTTATGCATGTCAACTGTATCATGGTTATGTTTGTAAAACATCCCTTAGATATACTTACTTAAGCATTTACAGGTAAAAATCACAGAATATCTGAGATTTGCTTCAAAAGAATTCTGCTGGGAGTGCAGTTGATAGCCAATTAAAGCAGCAAACACTTATTGAAGATCATCCTCTTTTCAGTGTCTCACAGTGCCACCAATACGTGTATGAGGCAGCTCTAATGCGAGGGGATTCTCTAGGATTCTGTCTTATTGCATTGAACCATTTGACTTCCAATGCCAGTGTGATGTTATCTCAAGTGTGGGAGATTTTTCATAAGTCTCGACATTTGGAATTGAAAATTCTCTCTCCCAAGTCTTAAGAGTGTTGTGGCTCTTTTTAAATTTTTTGCTATTCTGTTTAAGTATTAGAATAAGCTTTGAATTCTTACTCAGGAATCCATTTGGATTTTCATCAAAATACTTATGATAACTCATTATCTCTACATCCTTTGGGTTTAACTTTCTGCTCTTTTTCTAATAGTTTGCCATGGTATTTATCAGTTATTATGGGCCTAGTTATTAGATTGCTCATTTTGATTATGTAAACTTTTCTCAGCTGTAATGGCTGCATGCTTTTACTATGTTTTAGGGATTACTGAATATCTAATTATGCTATCTTTATCCATGTTTTGCATTTAATGGTTTGTAGTTTTGTCTACTCTTCAAAAAATGAAAGCCCTTAAAATATCTATACAAACTTTCAACCTATATACTATGGTTTTTTTTAGTATGTTTTGGGGAGGAGGGGAGGAAAAGACTTGTTTGACATACAGGCTACATTCCATCATTGACCGAAGCCAGGACAGTAAGTCAGGGCAGAAAACTGGAGGCAGAAACTGAAGCAGAGACCATGGAGGAGTGCTGCTTAAGAAAGCCAGCTCCTGCCAGGCGGTGGTGGTGCACGCTTTTAATCCCAGAACTCGGGAGGCAGAGGCAGGTGGATCTCTGTGAGTTCGAGACCAGCCTGGTCTACAAGAGCTAGTTCCAGGACAGGCTCCAAAGCCACAGAGAAACCCTGTCTCGAAAAACCAAAAAAAAAAAGAAAAAAAGAAAAAAAAAAGAAAGCCAGCTCCTCACAACTTACTTAGTCCACATTTTTTATACAACCCAGAACTGCTAGCCAAGGGGCAGCATTGCCCACAGTGGGTTGAGTACTCCCGTATCAATCACCAGTCATGCTTTTGAGTATGTTAAGTGAGTTTATTTTAAACTCACAAGATACTGTTACTGTTGTATTAGTATTTACTTACTTCTTTTCTTTTTAATGCTTTCTGAACCTTTCCAAGCTAAAATCATCAAGGATTCTTTTTTTCTTTCTTTTACTATGATACTATAATGAAAGAATTGTTTTAGTTTTTCTTGACTTAAAAATTTTCACCTTCATTCTTGAAGAATATGTTTATATGGCAGTGCTAATTTGTGTAAGGAGGCACGTGCGTATGTGTATGTAGGTGCGTGTGTGTGTGTGTGTGTGTGTGTGTGTGTGTGTGTGTCTATAGACCACAGGCAAACCTTGGGAGTCATGCCTTAGGTGCTATCCATCTTGTTTCTTGAAACAGTGGTCTGGAATTCACTAAGGAGGTTAAGAAGGCTAAAACTGGGCTTCCAAGCACATGGTATTATGCTAGGCTTCTTCCATGTGTTCTGAGGGATAAGACTCAGATCTTCATGTTACAAGACAAACACTTCATTGATTCAGCTATATATTACCTACCCTACTATCTTTTGAAATGTTGATTCTGATCCATGCTACCTCTCCTGTACTTCTGTGTCCGACCTTCCAGTTGTATCCCGTTGCTTACCTTCTCCTCCTTATTTTCCATCCTTTCGTTTCAAAAAGATCCACTCTGGACATCCATCCTTACATGTCCCACATTTGCAGCTGTTCATAACAGCTGTCATGCTCACCGCTGAGTTCTTAGCTTTAGTCTCTGTGTGTTTTAGCTCTAGAACTTGTACTCACCCCATCACACACACCCCAAAACCTGCATTCTGTTTATTACTGTCCACTTCTTTGTTGGATTTTTAATGTTGTCTCTTGTAGATATGAGCATAATGACCATGACTATTTTCACATCTTGCTATACCTTAACTCAAACATCTGTAGTCCCCCATAAGTCATTTCTGTTGCCTATTATTTCTGCATATTTTGTTACGATGCCTTACCTCATACCACTAGTTATTTGTGATTATAAAGCCATGTGTTAGATCTTCTTTGCAATAGAGATTACTAAGGTCTAGAACCCCCTGTTTCTCCAAAGACAATTTCCATTAGTTTCGGGCCATTTTGGCGGAGCATTGGGCAGCATTTCCTAAGAAAGCCAGCTTCCTCCTGGCTTGTTTTTTACCTGTAGAGTTAGCATTTCCATGTCTAATCCAGAGCAACAGGGATTTACAGCCTCGCCTTAGAAGTCTGTGCGGTCCAGTGTCTGTGCCTCCTCCCACCCCCATCCAGCATCAGAAGGCTTCCAAAAACTCTGATCAGCTGTTCATCCTATTAGCATATGCCTAAGGAGTTAGGAGATACCTCTAGGGACAAAAACAGCCTCAAATAGATTTGACTTTTTCCAGCTCTTAGCACAGTGATTCTTCACTGTCTTGTTAATTTACTCATTACTTTAATTAATGAGTGTTTTTTTTAGCTTTTCTATTTATCTTCAGTGGAAAATTTGGTTCAAAGAACCAACTTTGCAAATATAGAGTTCCTTAAATGAGTTTTTAAACTTTAAATTTTTAATTACTAATGCTAGACAACTTTCCGGCAAATGAAGAGAAAATACAGTTTGACATTTGCCTTTATTATGGCTCATATTTAATGATTGATTGTCAAGACAGGGGACCATCACAGCATCAGCGAAGTAGATGGACATTTACGTACCACCACCACCTTGCACAGGGATGTGTGCTGAGAAACAACAGTGCAGACTCTAGAAAGAAGCATTGCTCTCAGCAAGGAGGAAGAAACATTTAAGGTCATTCTCCTAGAAAACTAAGTAGCAGTTGATGGTTGCCAGATGCAGCCGGAAGGAGCAAGGCTTACTGCAATTATTGTGAAGTCACACCCTGCTGAACTCACAACCCAAAAGCATCAACATTTTAAGTGATTCCTTTGCAGCTATGGAAAAATATTCATGGAATATAATTTTAATTACTTTAAATGTACTTATGACTGTCTATGTGTGCACGGTGTATTGTGGGATAATCTTTTTGTACACTGTGAAGTTGTGTCTCTGCCGAGGCACCCTCTGATTGGTCTAATAAAGAGCTAGGCAGGAGAGGATAGGCAGGACTTCTGGCAGAGAACTCTGGGAAGAATCTGAAAGGTGGAAATTTTGCCAGCTAGATACAGAGGAAGTTATACATACAGCATGGAGAAGAGGTAACAAGCCAGGTGGCGGAACATAGATCAATATAAACAAGGTAATTTAAGTTATAAGATCCATTTGAGAACAAACCTAAGCTAAGGCCAGGCTTTCATACTCAAGAAGTCTCCATGTCATTATTTGGGAGCTGGAAGTCCAAAGAAAGTCCAACTACAATGGCATGTGTATACGTGTGCATGTGCGTGTGTATGTGTATCCAGGTGCCATAGCACAAGTGTGGAGGCCAGAGGACAACTCTGTGGATTCGGCTCTCTCTTTCCACCTTCATGTGAGTTCCTGGGATGAAACTAGGCCAGCAGTCTTCACTCTGAGTGCCTTTACCCACATAGCCATTTGTCAGCCACCAAACCAAGTTTTATAGCCATTCCTTATAATATTTATTTTATCTCTTCCCTAAATAGGACAAATATCAGAGAATCTTTGATATGGAAGAAAGGTGTAGTGGTGCACACACATCCAACGTTCATAGTCACCTTATGATGAAAAAAAAAGAGGTTTCAAGTTACTGCTACAGGCTTTCACGAACATACACTTAGAATTCATAAGAATGCTTGGTAAATTATTAGGATATAAAAATACATAATTTTACAGGTATCCTGAACACCACCAACAATTATCAAAAAAAAATGCCTATTTTGGAGCCAGACCTGGTGGCTCACATAATCAGGAGTGTGAGGCAGGAAGGTTGTTACATCTGGAGGGCAGTCTGGGATACATGCTAGCATAGAAAACGGCATGCAGATTATTCGAGTTCAAGGCCAGCCTTTTCTGTACAGAGAGCTCTAAACCAGTCAAGGCTATACAGCAAGGTGCCAGCTACAAAAACAATCCATTCTTAATTGTAAGTAAAAAGACAAACTATATCTTGAAAGAAATAAGAAATGTGAACATCTATATTGCTCCAGATGTTATTTTTACATCTGGTTTCAGGCTAGGAACAGATCTGTGTTTTTCAGGAAAATATCTGGGTGAAACACTTGAAGAGAAGGGAAACCAGGACAAGGGAAGTTGCCTGGTTGTTCTTATAATGAAGGGAATAGAACTGGCTGGTGAACACCACAGGAGACAGAAGGAATCCTAACTACATGAGATTTTAGGATTTAATTTTATTAGCCCTCTGTCTTGTCGCCAAGTCATTAAAATCTACAAACGCCTTTTGAGACGAAATGGTGTGTGTGACCATGTAAATTTGTGTATGAGTGCGTACTTGTGCGGAAATTTGAGGTACCCTCATGTACACACCAAGGAGGGACTGAGAACAAATTCCACGTACAGGTGACTGAGAAACAGAATAGGTCAAGAAGGGGGGAGCAATGTATCATCCACAGTCTGAGCTGCTCAGAGAAAGAAGTGGACACTTAAACAAGAATGTTGCAATGTGTGTTTTAGAAAAGGTATCAAAACCCCACACATGGCAAGAAGGGAGTCAGGACGACAGTAATTCTGATTTTTAGAGATTTTATTTATTTACGTGTGTGGGGGGGGTGGGTGGGTGTGGGTGGGTGTCCACACATGGGCAGGTGCTCACAGAGGTGAGAAGAGCTGGAGTTACAAGAGGTTGTGAGCCGCCTGATGTGGGTGCTGGAAGCCAGATTCAAGCCCTCTGTAACAGCAGCAAGTGTTCCTAACTACTGAGCCGTCTTTCCTGCCCCAATGCTTCAGATCTTAAGAAAAATAAGTGAGAAGATAAATTAGAAAGAAGTATCAATTCTTTCCAAGCTAGTTTTCAGATGTAATCTGTTCCCAATCAAGATCCCAACTGTGTCTTGACAATATTTTGATGAATGACTCCAAAGTTCATCTGGAATAGCTAATAAAAAATTGAGAAGGTAGAGTAATGGACTTGCTAGAAATTAAAGCAGTGTGGGCTTAATCACTGTGAAACTAGCAGAAAATAGACAAATAAATAAGGCTGTGCATGGGCGAGCAACCAGATCGCCCTGTTCAGCGGGTTTACAGACCTTCACAGATCAGGGCCCAAGGGTAGCGAGGCGCTAAGTATGAGTGCTGAGAACCATTTTCAGCTACTTTGAAATAATGTGTTCAAGTCTGATATCATTTCATCTAAATAGTTTCCAGATACATTAAGAAGTTAGACTGGGGGCCAGTGAGATGGCTCAACGGGACAAGGTGGTTGAAAATAGATCTGGCAGCCTGAGGGCATGCTGTAGAAGAGCAGTTCTCGACGTGGGGGTCGCGACCCCTTTGGGATCGCACATCTGATATCCTGGATGCCAGATGATTACATTAAGACTTGTAACAGTAACAAACTTCCAGTTATGACATGACAATGAAAGTAATTTTATGGTTGGGGGTCACCACAACGTGAAGAACCGTATTAAAGGGGCGCAGCATTAGGAAGGTTGAGAACCACTGGCTTAGATCCTACAAAGCGGTGGGAAAGAGCCAACCCCTGAGAAAAGTCTTCTGATGACCTCACATGCGCCACACACCTGCACACGCACACACACATATTAAGTAAATACATCTGAAATTTTTAATTAGAAAATATGTAGAAAGAAGTTAGATCTAGTAATGCAAGATGCTTTGGTGGGTAAAAGTGCTCCCTGCCAAAGCTTGACCATCTGACTACAACTCCCAGAATCCCCACCTGACTACCACTCCCAGAATCCCCACCCGACTGCCACTTCCAGAATCCAGATGTTGGAAGGGGAGCACAAGCTATACAAAGTTGTTTTCTGGTTTGCACACATGCACTATAGTGCGTCCATGTGTGTGTGCATGCATGCTCACAGACACACACACATAGAGTAATAAATAAAATAAACTTAGATTTTTAATGCAGTTATAGAAAACAGAGGTAATATAGTTTAATATCTGTCTCTTATTGAGACAGAGAAGGACATTCTAGGTCTAAAAGGAACTTTGCAATATTTTAGAAATATTGACAACTTAATAACATAAAAACATTCACTGTCTGTAATTTAGATAAACCACTGGCAAGGCAATCGATAAAAATATATGTATTTATATTAAAAATAAGCAAATATAAAGTATCTGAAAGCCAAATAATTTGGTAAGAAAATGTTAATGTTGTCCCATGTGTCTCTTCTAATAAAAAGGGATAAAAGTTATAAACACAAGGTCACCAGAAAAACATTCATAAATATCTGAAAGACATTTTAATTCATTATTAATACAAAGGTAAAAACATTTGAGAAATTCATATTGGCCAGCTTTTTTAAAAAGTATATTTTAGCAATCTGAGCTAAAGAGAAATGGATTCTGAATATATCTTGGTGAATACCAACTGGCTCAATGATGCTAGATAATAATTTTATGTTGTATAATGTCAAGGTGTAAATGTTAACAGTTTTTAACACAGAAAATTTTACAGTTACTTTAACCTACCTTAAAGGGGAAAATGAAGCACGTATGTTACGTCAGATATTAATTACCATGACATTTGTAATCAGAAATGCTAGTTAACGTCTCAAAACTAGAGACGTGATTCTTCTGTTTTTGCACTACAGAATATGATACAGTCTTTAACAAGGACTTTTAAATGGAACTGGAAATGGTGAGAAAAAGAGAAGTTACAAATGTGTTTGACTAGAGCTGAGTAAATTAGTTTGCCTGGACAAAGGAAGGCAGAATTGGACAATGTGTAAAGACAATTGAAGGTGTCGTCGGGTGGGGATTTTCTTCTCTTGTGCACAGCATAGCAATTCCCTCTCAGCTTTGCATAATGAACCTCCATTATTTTCATAGTATTTCCTAATCTTTTTGAAAAGGAAAGGCCGTTTTGTTGATACACCCTTGACTAGGGCCCTGGAGTCAGAAATAGCTCCCTGTGCACTAGCATGTAAAATGCCCAGCGGGGGTGCCTGAAAGGAAGCACCACAGAAGATCACAGAAGGCCTGGGTTCTGATCAGGCCAAGCTGACCTCGCTTTCTGAGTTACCTCTCTGAGCCTTGCCTTGCTGGAAAATGCATACGGCCTGTGGGCTTATGTGATCCCTGCCTTTGTGTACATTCCTGAAACAGTTAAGCCCTCCTCTCTGCAGACCCATGGTGTAGATCATGGCCTTCTCATAGGTACCACATGCTCTCAGTAGCTGAGCTGTTACCGAGAAAGAAAAACAAAACAAAACACAGCAATGGTTTTGTTTCTGCCTTAGATGATTTTCCATTATAGGAGATGATGGAATGTTTCAGAAATGTTGGGAACTTAGAGAGAGCTACAGAGCTTATGAAAAATCAACTCTCCCAGCACTGTTTCTGGAAATAGATTCATTAATTTAACAAGGCACTATTAGTTCTCCCTCCCTTATGAATAAGATGAATACAGACTGATATGTTTTCTTTAGGGCCCGCTAGCCAGAGAGAACTCTTGACTTGTAGAGACGATAGGGGATAGGAGAGACTGCCTTAGTCTCCAAATGTTTCCCTTCTGGGATTTCTGAATCCCTTTACTGTTAACGACAACAGGGACAACAGGTGAACAAAGCCACTCCCTTTTTCTGAAAGGAACGTATAAGGGCAGAGACATGAAAACAAAAGACAGCACCTTTTTTCCCTCCAGTTCTCTGTAGTTAGTCAAAAATGGTGTTGAAGCTGAAAATGAATTCAAATCCAGTATATTTTTGGAATGTGTTTGCAACTTTGTACTTTTATTTTTTAAAAAGAGGAAACATAATTTGACCCATGCTCCCCGGAGTCCTCCTCTCCAGTCAGTAACAGTTTTCCCAATAATAAGCAAAATATATTGAAGCAGGTTCAAATGTTAATGGAGCCTTGGAGCAGGGTTCTAATAATGAAAATTAGTGTGCTTTAGCTGCTAGGCTCTAGCCTGTCCTCTGCACGTCCTGTGAGAAAGCCTGCCCACAGCATTAGCCCCTCACCTCCATTACAGAAGAAAACCGAGGGGTGAGCTGGGGCCAACCTGAGTGACAGCCAACAGAGGGACAAGTATGGGTCAGCTTGCTGACTCCCAGGCCAGGCTTTTCAAGCATAAGATAGTGTCACCCTTTCAGGGTGCTGGAGTAGAGCAGTGCCAAGCACAAGTGACAAATTAAACATTAAGAAGGCTGAGAGGTCTTGTGGCTGGTGCTCAAGGGAGACACTGAGGCACAGCATCCCCCTGGGTAAGAGACTCTTTGGAAGAGTCCTAGATACCAGACCCGTGCCGACAGCTCTAAGATTTCAGGCCCATATGGCAGGCGGGAGGATCCTCTCTTGAGCTTTCAGGGAATGTCCTGCGTCGCATGGTTGGTGTGTGGTCAGCCGTGAGCGACTGTGGGCAGCCTGTCTCTGATGGGGAACAGGGAGCAGGGGCAGGGATGATTATGAATGTGGGAGAAGTGGGGGGGGGATCCAAGAAGCTAGCGGTGTAACCATTGCAAGGGGTGCAGCACCAGTGGCCCCAATAGCATGGAGGGTGGGGCCTATATGCAGAGTCAGCTATGAGGGTGGGCAGAGACAAACACAAGCTTTCCAGTGGCAATGGAAACTCCTCAGGGAAATGAGTCAGACCTCAGTACCCAAAGCATCTCGAGAGGAGAAGTGGTGATGCCCGTGGCTAAAGGTCGGGTGTCCATCAGGACGCTTGCAGTTCTTACTCCAATAGAAAAGACGCCAGTCACACGGGATCCATTCTGATGTATGCCCCGCCCCCCGCCCGGTCTGGTCTCCTACACCTCCGCTCGGTTCTGTGGTGGTTGGCAGAACAGGGCCACGCTGATCAGCACTGAACACTGTTGGGCTCCCACATATCCTGCATGTTCACTCGTAGTGTACAAACGCTCAGGTTATGAGGGCTTAAATGGCTTATTCGGGCTAAAGGAGATGGACCAAAACATGGCAGTGGTTCTCAACCTGTGGATTGATCAAATATTTACATTATGTTTCAAAACAGTAGTAAAATTACAGTTATGAAGCAGCAATGAAATAATTTTGTGGTTTGGGGTCATCACAACATAAGGAGTTGTATTAAAGCATTAGGAAGGCTGAGAACCACTGCTCTATGTGTGGTACTGGGGCTTTTCCTCATGAAACTGTCCTGGGACAGGTCTTCTCTGGCCTCTACTCTAACTCCTAAGCATTTAGGTTTGCTTGTTTGGGACAGGGTCTCAGGTATCTCGGGAAGGCCTTACATTTGCGAAGCAGCCTTGCATTTCTGAGCCTCCTGTCTATACCTCAGGAATGCTGGGATACAGGCTTGTGATATCACACTTGGTATATGTGGTTCTGGAGATCAAGCCCAGGACTTTGTGCATGCTGAGTAAGGACTGTACCTTACTGATCTATACCTGAGCCCAGTGTGTGGATCTTCATAGAAAAGTCTCTGGTCCTGCACCTAAGAGAAGTGAAGGGAGGGGGACACAAACAAGTTGGTCAAGATACCTACTTTTGACTTTATTCCATCTGTGAGATCTGTCTGAACTGGCAAGTGTTGGTGAACGCTTCTCTAAAACTCTTAGTCATCTTTGGCAATTATTACTTTTCAGCTAATTGCTTCAGGCAACTCATGGGGAGTTGACACTCTCTTCGTGTCTCTCTTTCTGCCTTCCACACACTCAAACACCCCAGACACATACTCAAATACTGTCATCATTGATATTTATAACTGCTTTAGCCACAAACAATAACACTCTGCACTGGAATAACACTCTAGAGCCTAGAGGATGCTTTATAATAGAAATTTAGAGTCATACAAATACAGTACTGAAATGTCAGCCTTCAAAACCATCTGGGGACTCAGCAAAGAGATTTGGGAATCCAGAAATTCACTCACCCCTTGTTCATACTCAGTGAGCACACAGTCTGCCAGGCACCGTGATAGAGACTAGGGAAAAAAAGAGAGAAAAGTCATCTCAGATTTCAGTTGTATTTCAGTGTAAGGGGAGAAACCGTGACACTCTTGGAGGAGTTAGCCAATGATTTGAACTCAGTATACTAAGAGCTTCAAGGCTGATAGGTCTTTTATTGAGTTCTTATTAGGTGCCAGACTGTACTGAGATCTCAGCCCATATCATTATCATCTTACAGAATCTCCAAGCAACCTTCTGAGGAAATTGCCACCTCCTCCCTTGAAGAGGACACTGAAGCATGGGGAAGGTGACTAACTTGTGCGTGATTACGCGTGTCAGTAATTAGCTAGACCTGAGCTTGAGTAATGTGCTCCGACAGCCTGAACTTCTAGCCTGTTGGCTAGTTCCATGACACCAGAACAAGTCAGATGAGGATGGAAGCACAGAGCTGCACATGAAAAGGTCAGAAAGATGGCTTTCTCAGCAACCTTGTGAAGAAGTAAGAAGGGACCGGTCAGCAGAAAGGGAAGTTTGAAGGAACTCAAGAGGGGGGTATATCCAAAGACTCAGAGGTGGGAGGGGCACATACACTGATTCAGAGGTGGGAGGGTCATAGCCAAAGGTTCAGTGGTGGCAAGTGCCATAGAGCTTTCAGGAGCTTACTGTCTGGGCCTTTAAAAAAAAAAAAAAAAAAAAAAAAAAAAAAAAAAAAAAAAAAAAAAAAAAAAAACTTAGTGAATTCACTCTCAGAGAATTCTCTTGACCTTGGAAATTTGAATTAAAAAAAAAAGCAAAAACAAAACAATGAAAGTTTTTGTGAACATTTTGGTCAAAAGGATGAATCAAAACAAGGTTTTATCAAGCAGAACTATAGAAAAAAACTAAGACAGCTCTGTGTGTGTGTTTAACAGATCAATTTCTATTAGGCATGGTTTTATTTCTTCACCACCAACAGCATCCACAGGTCAAGTTCACTTCGAAGAAACTCATCCTTCCATGCAGACCAGATACTCATGGTTATATAACAGACACACGAGTGTATGAATGTAAAGTGGCCTGGAAATGAACGTGGAGCAGAAAGAGAACTTGTAATCCCTATATCACACCAGAATCAAAGTATTCCGACTGCCAAAGAGACGAGATAAGAACAGAATGCCTGTAACCCCTGCGTACGATCAAAGCCCAGATCAAAACTGTGAGAGACAAGCTCCATCCATGGCTCCCAAAGCTTCTTGGCGGCCACTTCCTTAGCATTCCCTTGAAACCAAGTCTGCCCGCACTCATTTTCATCTTAATGTCTTTCATGAGTTATGCTTTGGAAATAGAATCTGTGTGGTACAAAAGTGACCTCGATCTTATTAATACAAACCAGAGCTGTGTCACCCAGTGCTGGCCCTGGGGCCTAGAACACGAAGTGAAAATTGAAGGTTCCTGAATACCTTATAAAAATGAACATCAAAGAGGCTTAACTTGACAGCCGTATTCGGCTCTTAAGACTGACCTCACGGTGGACACATGCTTTTAACTAATTGTATTTACAGGATATACTGCATATCTCTCCATCCAGCGTAACTTCATTTTTTAAAAACTTTGCACTTTTTTGGGGGATACAAAGAGTTTTCCTGAAAAGCTGCTATCAAACAACAAAGCTACAAAGCAAATAATTAAAATGATTGTGAATGAGTTATTGCTAATAATAACAAGTTCATGTATATGTAACAATACATTTTGTTGAACAATGTTTGTACGTGTGCATGTGTATGTGTGTGTGTATATGTGTATGTGTGTAGAATGGCAAATTGATAACTTTAGGAACAAAACATAATAGAAGACTCCATTTCTAACTCTCTTCCTCCCACCCCACCCACCAGAAACACCAACTTAACAACCATCCACTAGCAAAATACTTTTACCAGAGCTCCATAATATCAGTGAAAAATTATAGCACCCAGGTAGAGGGCAACAATGGAAAAGGGAAACAGTACCCAAATCAAACTCCCCTCAATCCTGTGAAATGTAACAATGGCAGAGATCCTCTCTGCCAGAGAGCCCCTTGTGGAGAAAAGGAAGAGAAGTGAGCTTCCAACCAGAACAAGATCCTCCCACATAGCTCTGGATAATTAAGCTGAATTTGTAGACATCAGCTTCAGGCCAAGCCACGGATCCTGGCAATACGTCTAATTCTAGAATCAGCATATACCACTACATATAGATCCTGGAGATAGCTGCCCACTGATGCCAGGAAAGGCCTACGGACAGACTTCATAGCCATCCTGCCTAGAATGGGCAGTTAGGACAAAGAGCAGAGTAATTTTCTTCAAGAAACCAAGACACAAGACTAGGAGAGGTGATAGGTTATTCAAATGTACAAACAACAAAGCAAGGAATCTGAGAAATAAAATACCATTAGAACAACTAAACGAACCCCTGCTTACCAATCATAAACTGACAGAGTCCTATAAAATGCCTACAGAACTCAAAGTCATCATTCAAAAGTAGTCAATAAACTACAAGCGAACCAAAAGCGAAGGCAACTAAATGATAGCATATTAAAATCCAAACAAATGCAACAACAAAATGAGAAGAGCGCTGCCGAGATGGCCCAACAGTTAAGAACACTGGCTATTCTCCCAAGGACCTGGGTTCAACTCCCAAAACCCACATGGAAGCTCATAACCATGTGTAACTCCAGGTCCAAATAAGCCGGTGTCCTCTTCTGGCCTCCTTGCCACCAGCCATGAAGGAGGTAAACACATTTTTTTGAATGAGAAATTCAACATAATTAGAAACTATTTGTTTTATTTTCTTTTAAAAAAAATAAAGTTACTAGGTTTTAAGTTTCTCATTTAAAATTATTTTATTATTTTATATGTATGAGTGTTTTGCCTGTATAAACTAAAACACTCCCAGCCGGGCATATCTCAGAGCTCAGGATCCACGGAACAATGGGACAGACTACTGATAGAGAGATAATAAATGTTCCTCCAATACTGCTCCTCCCCCGTGACTCTGACCAATCTTGGACCTTATTAATCTTATTTCACTCTTATTTGTGACTTTATAAACATTGAGCATAGGTCAGCAAACCCCTCCCCTGCTGATCCTTCCACCCACAGGACACCCAAAGACAATAACAAGACTGGTCCTTTTTTCTTACTTTCCTCTTGAGCTATGTCTTCAAAGCAAATTCTTAAAAAAAAAAAAAAGTTAATGTATGCTCACTGTGAATGGCAGTATTCTTACAAGACTCAAGGGAGAAATTTTACAGGACCAAGATGGCCCATTGAGGAAAAGCCCTTTATTTTAATTGGTAGTAAGACATGAGAAGCATCTCAGTACCACACTGAGACCACAGAGATGGCGCCACAGGGTGCATTGACACAGAACTCAGAGGCTAATGCCTACCCACAATGCAGCCACATCCTCTGATGTTTTTATTTATTCATAAGAGGTGAGGAAAAAAGGAGTTCTGTGTTATTCTTATTTCTATTTTTTCCCCTTCTCTTTGAGCCCCTGGCTGTTACAGGAAATATCTTTTCTCTGTCCGACAAAATGTGCAGAGTTTTCATCAGCATAAGCAATTTTAAAATGTCAGGGCTTCCTATCAATTTACAAATGGAAGGAAAGTGACTTTTGTTGAACTCGGAGCATGTGTGCTAAGAAAGACACTTTCTGTGTATCCCATTGACTCAGCCCAACAACCACGAAGGACAAAATTATATGGAACTCATCCTCTTCACAGAACAATGGTATTTAGATAGTTTAATGCTCCAGTTGTACTTTTAAGCCCTTTGGTTGCACAGGTGACAGGAATGTCAGGGACAAAGTCACTTTAACTCACCAGGCCATAACAGCTTTGCTTTGAGCAATTAGTCTTTCAGCATTTGCCCGTTTGCAAATGTTTTCCTCTTCCAGTTCTCTGCCCAAGACGGTAGTATGGTTCAGAGAAAAGTCGGCCTGTTCTCTTATTCTCTCACAGGTTTTAGAGGGGAATCATAAATAACACTCTTCAACAAAATAAAAAAAAATTGATTCAACAGTAAAAATGGGCTGCGGCAGGGAGGTGGGGACTCCAGGTGAGGAAAAAGGTCACATTTCTGTGAGGAACAGATTCAAGGCGGAAGCAAATGCCTTGTTCCTTAAGAAAAAGACAACGAGATCCACAGGCTCTGAATTATAGGCCCACAAGGCGCCCCGAGAAAGCCCCATTTCAAGTTCAAAGTGTCTGCAATTCCACAATAAATTAAGGAAAAAAACTTAGCATCAATGCAGGAAGACACTACAAAAGTAACACACTGCATACAGTATGCTGTAGCAATACTTCCCCTGAAAGAAGAAACCCTTTCAGGGGAGAAATAATTTGTATACCTATATCCAAATGTCTGTCTTAATTTTGATTAGTATTGTGTTCTTACAAAATATCTGATCATATTTCTATTACCTGAAAGCCAAATCCACTTCCTTGTGTATATTCATGGTTGGTTTAAAAATTCAAATGTAAGTATGCACTCTTAGGAATGAAATCACATTGCTTTTTAGGTACCTCCCTGACTCCCAAATTGTCTCCGTACATTTTTTAAGTTAGACATTCAGCTTTTTCATTAAGATTTCATAGTGTCAGTTCCTAATAAGCATGTTGCCAATACCATCATAAGTGCTCATTCATCCAACCCATTATTATCTTTTGGAAGTGGGCAGGGATCACATTTTAAACTGCCTAGATAATTATAATAAGCATGATATTAATTGAAAACTCTGTAAATAAGCATGAAATTTTTAATTACTTTGGGAATATGGAGACTCTAATTGATTCTGACTGAACCATGGTAGCTGCAGAGTACATCCAAATCCACAGTAGGAATGCAATGGCAAGAGACAATACTGAAGAAACAAATGATTCACCCACTGTTTTATTCCTGCTCCCAGAAAGAGCCATGTAGAACTCCAGTCATTACCTGAGCATGCTGGGAAATCTGTCCCTTTCAGTAAGATATTCACAGCATGAATTTAATGAGTATCGAATACAAATAGAAAGAGGGCTTGTTTAGCCTCAGTGTCTCCAGAATGGTCACTTAATTAAATTACCTGTATTATAGTACAGACATGATAGAAGGTAATACCCCATAAAAATAATATTACAGGCTGTTTAATACGATAGAAAGATATTGGTATTTTAAGAGCCCATTGATCTTACCTTTTGCAAAATGAAATTTACTTGCAAATAAATCAAGTTTTTTTAATAGCTTGAAGCTTATGCAATATATAGAAGAATCACATTATGGGGAAAAAGCCAAAATAACAAATACAAAATTGTCCACATCCCTATCAGGGGCTACAAGAAAAGTATGCAAATTTCTTTAGCTCCAAATAAATCTGATATTTTCTGAAAGTTTCTACTATAAAAATTTAACAGGCACATTCTTAAATGATAGGATTACTGTGACCTTTTGTGTTCTCTGTCTGTAGCTATCTTCTTAACTTTCTCCAATAAAACACATACTTAATGAGGAAAAACAGTACTTTAATCAAGTCTTGGTACAGTAGCATCCAGAGACAGATGCAGCCCCTCCCACTTTGCCTACTTTTCTCATCGCTGTGACAAAATACATGGCAGATGCAACTTAAAAAAAGAACGGTTGTATTGGGTCCACAGCCGCCGTCCAAGGTAGCAGGGAAAGCCCAGCAGAGCTCTTGGCAGCCGTGGCGTGTGATGGAGGCTCACACATCTTAGCAGATCTGAAGTGGGAAGCTGGGGCGGAAGTGGAAGTGGTACAGTTTCCCAGGGCCTGCTGTCAGAGGCCCGAAGTAAAGGTTCCACAGCCATCCTAAAGCACCGCCAACACCATGAGATCAAGTATACACAGCATGATCCTGTGGGGCAGATTGCTAGTTTCAAACCACACCGCTGACCAAAACAAAGTCATATACAGCTCCAATAGTCATTGGAATTATTCAGGAGTGGAACTTTGTGTTTTCTTTTCAATACATTGAATTTTCTAAAATGTACAAGCTTTTCTTTTATTGGACAAATCAATGGGCAATTTGTTAAAATCTCTGAACTAGTGAAGAAAACCCACTTATTTATCACTCTGTAAACCACCAGTGTCTACTGAGTGCAATCCCTGCAATGGCGCAGTTCCTGAGCCTCCAACCGCTAATCCATTCACAGCCCCAGGAAACATCACCCCATTGCAATGCCATTCCTAGGTCCTCTCTGGTGTATGCCACTAGTACATATTCTCGATTATCTCATAAGTACTTCCAATATAACCCTTTCCACACTGTGCTATTGTTAGCATGTATCTATTTCACTTACTAGTCAAGACTGTCTTCAGCATTGCATAGCACAGTACTGAGGACATTTAAAATCCCTAATTTATGTTTCAGTAAATACATACGAGTAGAATTTCTCTCTCATTTCAATATGAATCTTGGAAAAGGAACTTGTGTTATTGAAGAGCTCAGGGACTATTCATCTCGATTACCAGCTTCAAGTTGGGGCATTTCCAGGGATGAGAAGTTCATTTCATGGAGGAAGTCAATCTTATCCACAACACACAATGGCCAGCAGAATGTTCGTCACTTCTCTGTCTCTCCAAAGGCTTCCTGTATTTTATATTCTGGCTTTAATAAATGAGGTCTAGGGGCTGGAGAGATGATTCAGCAGTTAAAAGCACTGGCTGCTCCTCCAGAGAACCTGGGCTTGATTGCACACAGTAGCTCACAGGGCTCAGTAACTCCAGTTGCAAAGGATCCTAGGCCATCTTCTGTCTTCCGTGGTTACTACATGCAGATGGTGCACAGACATACATGCAGGGAGACACTCACACACAGAAAATAAAATAAATCTAAAATCTTTTTTTTAAATAAAAGGTCTAGGCCAGCAAGATGGCTCAGCAGGTAAAGAGACTTTGCCACCAGTCCTGATGACCTGAGTTCAAGCCACAGAACCCACATGGTAGTAGTAGAGAACTGATTCCCACAAGTGGTTCTCGGATCT
The DNA here is from genome assembly GCA_004026605.1 of Ondatra zibethicus. NCBI lineage: Eukaryota > Metazoa > Chordata > Mammalia > Rodentia > Cricetidae > Ondatra > Ondatra zibethicus. Next base: position 6,303 of record PVIU01002600.1, on the reverse strand, counting down.
GAGTTAAGACCACTTGAGATGGGAAAGTCTCATCAATCTCAAGGGTCCCCTTTTTCCCATTTCAACTGGAGGTGGAATAGAAAATACTAAAGAACTAAAATTAAGTAATGTTTAAACTATAGTTTGTAAAAAAGAAAAAATAAAAATAAAGTAGTTACAGAAGAGGAAAAAGTGCAACTCCAGATGACAGGGAAAATGATGGTAAATCACTTAATGACATCAAGGAAGGTAGGCAGAGACCCAGTTCATGAAGGAAGATGGGACTGGGACATGTCACACTGCATCCTTCTGGAAGATGGACACAAGCACTGAAGCTTAGGAAAACAGTAAAGGCCGAAGACGGATAGGAGTTCACACCTCAGAACAAACCCTCATAAAGAAGAGAAACCACAGAAAGGGGGAGAGTCTTTTTTACCAGATACTTAGGAAAGTAGTCTTTAGAAAGAGTTCAGAGAGGAAAAGAAGGTAGCAAAGGAGACTAACGGGTATTTTAGTGCTTTAAAAAAAAAAAGTCAGTAGAATAGAGCTATAGACATAAGGTAAATACTAATACATGGAGGGAGGTTGTAAGTAATTGCTTCCTGTAGCTGTGAGGACTGAGATGCTCCATCCCATGACCAGCTGTCAACAAGCTGATGACACAGGAGAAGTAGTGATGTAGCTCTCCAGGACCACTGATGGTGACAATTTCTAAGTCCCAAGTTTGAAGGACCAATATTTGTAAGCTCCAATCTGAGTTCAAAGTCTTAAAGAACCAGACAACCAATCAGATAAACCCCATATTGCCCAAGGGAATGCACAGACCAATATCCCAGCACATGCAGTCGGACAGAAAGAGCAAACTCCCATCCCCTGTTTGTGTTGTATTCAACTGCTCAATAGAGAGCACAGTGTCCCTACACTGATGAAAACATCCACTTTCCTCAGCATGCAGAATTAAATGCGGATCTCTTCTAGAAGCAGACCTAGAGGTACACTCAGAAATAATGGTTAGTCAAACATCTGGGCACCTCATGGTCCGGTCAAGCTGACACATGAGATTAAACATCACAGAGGGCAAGTTCTAGGAAGACACGTCACTCTCCTCTTTCGGGAGAGTGCTGCTGCCAAAGAAGAAAGGAAGCTCACCCTTACATTCTTGCTTTCCCTGTTCCCTCCCTGACATATTTATGAGGCACCTGTCACTTCAGCACAACCTCAAGTGGCACCCCGTCACCATCACCTTGCGGCCTAAATGGCCATCGTGTGCAATCAGCCAACAGAGGGCCTCTGACTATAGGTCCAAGCGCAGCAGGCTGTCAGTTTATAGAGAGACATTACCCTTTTTAGGTTGAATCTCACAGGCATTGTGACTTATCACTTTGCTTTCTTTGAGCGTTTCCCATGAAGGCCCATTTCTCCCTGATAATTGATAATGCTAGAGCACAGCAAGCATGATTTGCATGTTTGTGTTTTAGAGTATGTGAGTGAAACCCTGGATGAGAGCCCCGCTGATGTGTTTACTTTATTAGACCAAAGTGAAAGAAAACTACATTAATGTTACCTGTGCCAAGGAACTTTGCTCTGCCTATCGTAACTTGAATCACATGAATTATCATTGAGGATAAGTACACACACAAACACACACGGGGGGGGGGGGTTTAGACAGGGACAGAAAGTTGAACAAACTACAGAAGAAACTAACCCTGCCCCTGGCTCTTTATACCTTGTATGGAATGAATGGCAGCTTCCACTCAAATTGTTCCTTCTGCAGCCTTTTGTCCCCATAAACATGAGGGAAAACTATGACCACAAGGGCTAATATGTTTATAAAGAGATTGAGATCAAAATAAGTAGTAATTCAAGTGATGAGGTATACAAACTTCTGTGTGTGTGTGTCCCTCTGTCTTTGTCTACATCAGGTTCTTACACACAAACACACACACACACACACACACTAGTGTTAAAGGAAGGATCAGAAGGGATTGCTCAAGGCCTCCCCCAAGAAACTCAGATCAGTGGATATGTCTAATGCCACTAGATATGGTTTCCACGGCAATAAATACTGAATGGAGATCTTCTAATACCTATACTGATGAGAGGGGTCAGAAATCAGTAAAATAGCTCATTCAGTAATAAAATATAATTATCAAAATCAACTATAGTTGCTCTTACCACTGTCAAATATAACCATGTAAGGAGATTATGGGGTTCACCATAGTTCAAAACAGAATGAAGGGGATATTTACAAAGTTGTCATACAATAACTTGATGCTGAACCCCAACAGATCTACAAAGAAAACAAACAGCAGAGTCAGTGACCCTCCGAGTCACTGAGCCTGAAGTTGGTCAACATAAGCAGTACTTAGCAAACACCAGAAGGAATTGTGATAATGAGGTCATCCATGGCTGTGGTCTCAGCATTTTCCTACAAACAATGAATTTGGGTCTACAAGGCTTTGTGAATAAATGCTTTAACAAAGGAAGCTTCTGGATATTTTTACTTAGACCCCAGACTAAACTGAGAAGCACACAGGACATCACATATTCATGGGGCAGCTTCTTCCAAAGTGACCTGTGAGTCAATTTTGATTTGTATTTATTTGTCAAGGATATAGAAGGCTAGTCTATGAATACAGTTATAGAATACTATAGAGATTTATTCCGTCTAATCTACAAATATCATTTACCCTAACATGGCCACATATGCACAGTAAGCCTGCACTCCGCTTGTATACCAGAGAGGATGGTAATAATTACTTCTCACTGATGCTACCATTCATTTTGCCTTCAGCGATTTGAAACGCATTTAGTCTGCCTCTCAGATGCTCTTGGACAGTCAGTGTAGAAATATAAAAATAAAAACTTTTCTCTCAAGGAATTTAGGGTCTAAGAGAGAGACCTGTCTACAAATCAATGAAATCAAAACTAGAATTTAAAAGCAAAAGCCTGGGCTATAGTGGCCCAAACAAGCAAGGCTCCTCCACTTACCCCAGTGTCAATTAAAGAGACAACAGATAATTAAAAAAAAAACAGAGAAAGATTTATGTTGACCGAGGTTTCTGTCCTACCCGATCCCAAAGCCATTCAGCCCCAAAGAAATACACAGAGGTCTACATTAATTATAAACTGGCTGGCCTATTAGCTCAGGCTTCTTATTAACTCTTACATCTTAAATTAGCCCATAATTCTCATCTGTGTCAGCCACGTGGCTTGATACCTTTTATTAGTGAGGCATTCTCATCTTGCTTCCTCTATGTCTGGTTTCCTCTATGTCTGGCTTCTTCTGTGTTGACTGCAGACTGAACCTTCTCTTTTCCCAGAATTCTCCTGTCTGGTCACCCAACCTATACTTCCTGCCTGGCTACTAGCCAATCAACATTTATTAAACCAGTACAACTTATAAAACTTTGTAAGTTGTATAAGATCATTGTCCTACAGCAGATTTAATCAACATATTGAAAGAATAATAAATAAAATATGGTGACCAATGACCCCAAGTTCTTCTTTGAGGTACTGATATGAGCTTAAGGTTCTGAGAGGGGAATGGGAAAAAGACCAAGAGGTGTGAGCAATTAAATGGTCCTGCTCAAGACCTGGTCCCACCCATCATCACCTCAGTCAGTCCTGAAGGTGAGCTCCTAATCACTCTAGGGACCTGTAGTTTCTTAAGATGGTCTGCTCCAGGGGTAGCCTCTCCACCACAGATTCTCATCTTATGGCTTACCTGTGTGGCTTTGCTCTTTCTTGAACCTAAGGTGACTACAGGTTTAAGACAAGGATTTATCTTTGTGACTCCAGCCTTGAGGGAGGTTTAGGGGGTGAGATAGGTAAGGAAGCCAAGTCACAGAGTTTTATTAGGATCCAATTTGTTAAGCATTCATTTACAGTTATTGCTCTCAGATCCCTTGGGAGGTTAACATGCCAATGCAGAATTAAGCAGAATTTTAACCCTGAGTAAACCAGACAGACACAGAATGAAGACAGAGATGGTAGGCTTTGAGCTTATCTTTGCCTTGGATTCCATCTACGTTATTATAAGTATCAAAAACATTGTTTTTCCAGCTGCCTCATTCTATCTATTCCATTTTACCACCATGGACAGTTTAGCTTTGCAATTTCAGTAGCAGAACAATGGCAGAACGAAAACTCTCTTGCATGTATTTGATAATCATATGTGTGCTTTGCTGCTGAGGGTAAAGACAAGAATAGAACTGGAGGCCATAAGGTGCACATATGTTCAGCTTCATAGACGCCGTCTGACAGTTTTCCTAAGTAGCCGTGCCAACTCTTAGCCACACCTGAGTGCACGATAGCTTCAGCTGCCTCACATCCTCCTACTCCTTTGAGTGCAGTCCCGATGCAGCCCTTTCCGTCTGCATTAGTGCAGTTTTAACTCCGAACCTGCCTAGTGGCTGATAAAGTGAAGCATCTTTTCTTGGGTCTTTAGCTGATCGCACATCCCCTTTGGAGAAGTGCCTATTTCCATCCACTGCCCATTCGTTTGTTCTCTTTTCTTACTAAGCTCTAGGAGTTTGTGAGGTTTCCAAATGAAATCCTCTGTTTGTTATATGTACTTCGAGTATCTTCCCACACTCTACAGCATGTAATTTAACTCATCTCTGTGTCTCTATAACAACTTATAGAATTTTATTATAACACAACTTGTCATTTATTTATTTATATTTATTGCTTTCTGACATTTAGAAATGTTTATATGCCAATGGACATAAAGATACACCATCATATTTTCTTTTAGCTTTATCATTATGTCCTTCATATTTAAACCTATGATTCAACTGATATCAACATTTATAGTGTTACTAAATAGGGAAACAAAATTATTTTTAATGAAATTTGAATTAATATAGTTCTAATCGTTAGTAAGTTGTCTTTATTACAAAGCATGACATCCTAACCAATTGTATGTGGTACTTATAAGTCCAGATCTGTTTATGAACTTCTATGGTGGCTTCTCTCCCTACCCTCATATACTTAGTACTTAGTTACTCAACATTAAGATAAGGTTTGATATTGACAGTGCATATTCCAACTTAGTTCAGCTTATTTGAGACTGTCCTATTACCCAAGGTGCCTCAGTCTTTCACATGGATTTTAAAACTAATTTGTCAGTTTTTAAAAACAAATAACTTACTGGGGCTTTGGTAGTAACGGAAGGGGGTCACACCATTGCAATATTAGACGGCTACAGTCTGAGCAATCTGTCCTTCCACGTATTCATGTCTCTCAGCTTTCCACATTTTTCTATGTAGAGACGGTACAAATACCTTAATAGACTATGTTCTTAAAACTTTTGTTCTGCTCACTGTTTTAAATCCTATCATTTATAAATTCATTTTCTAAATATTCACTGCAAATCTGTAAAATAAAACTAACTTTTGTCTATTGCCTTTACGTTGGCTTATCCTGCCAGACTCACATATGCTCCCACTGTCTGTAGATTTTCAGAAACACCAACTATGGACAAAGACTATGTGTTGTGGAATAGTAGTTTGAGATGTGTTACATTCTTTTATCTGTGAAATATTTGTTTATTGATGCAAAGATGTGTTGCATTCTTTTATGTTACATTTGTTTGACTCTGTGAACCTGTGGTAAATTGCCTGTCTGAAACACCTGACTGGTCTAGTAAAAAGCTGAAGTGCTGATAGCAAGGACGGAGAAAAAAATAGGCAGGCTGGCCAGGCAGAGAAAATAAATAGAGAAGAGAAAGATTGAGGAGCAATAAAAAGAGGAGATGTCATTGTTTTTAACCGCTGAGTAGTACTCTAATGTGTATATATTCCACACTTTCTTGATCCATTCTTCCATTGAGGGGCACCTAGGTTGTTTCCAGGTTCTGGCTATTACAAATAATGCTGCTATGAACATAGTTGCACAAACGCTTTTGTAGTATGATTGGGCATCATTTGGGTATATTCCCAAAAGTGGTATTGCTGGACCCTGAGGTAGGTTGATTCCCAATTTCCTGAGAAACCTCCACACTGATTTCCAAAGTGGTTGCATAAGTTTGCATTCCCACCAGCAATGGATGAGTGTTCCCCTTACTCCACATCCTCTCCAGCATAAGCTATCATTGGTGTTTTTGATTTTAGCCATTCTGACAGGTGTAAGATGGTATCTCAAGTTGTTTTGATTTGCATTTCCCTGATCGCTAAGGAACATGACCTTAAGAATCCTTCGGCCATTCGAACTTCTTCTGTTGAGAATTCTCAGTTCGGATCATTACCCCATTTTTTAATTGGGTAATTTAATTTAGCATTTTTTTTATTTTTTTTTTATTTTTTTTTTGTTTTTTTTTTT